>JBBPKI010000696.1:0-16141 GCA_038089155.1 Nevesoporus exiguus
GGCAAATTCGGGATGTGAGGGCCCTGCCCTCTACCCCGACGGACGGTGCCATCCCGGGCTCGTGCCTGAGGCCGATGCATGCGTGAGGCGATTGCCAGGCGGACGACGAGAAGCGTACTTCTACAGACTTGGGCTTTCCGCTCCCATTTGGACGAGGAACGGGTTTCTTGCATGGCTGTTGCAAATCGCAACATTGGTCTCCGTTTTGCTGCCGCTTGGCGGCAACGGTCGTTCGTTTCTGTGGGGCGCCCTTTTTGGCGCTCCGTTGAGGCAATGCTTGGTTCAGTTCGTTTGGCATGACCGTGTCGAGAACGTCGAGAACGGCGAAAGTGTTTTGTGTTTTCCGTCGTGCACAATCCATCGATGGGTTGGGCAGGCGTGTGTCTGGGAAAATGTTGCGTCTTCCTGCCGACAGCTCTGCTATATGGGGGGGTTTGGACCGCAGCCTGTCCACCCCAAATGGCCACCGAGTAAACAGCCGTCAAGTGGTTCCATCATTCCAGCCACACGATCAACTACCCCAACTCTCGGTACGGTTGACAACAAAAACACGACCATGCTACATAACGACGTGGTCCACCATAAACATGCTCCAAGAAAAAAGCGAACAAGAGCGAGTACTTCTGTCCAGCTAAAGCGCTAGTAAGGTTTCTTCAGGCCTGAGTGTGGTTCAGGGTTTCCGAGGTCCAAACATGGAAAGTGAAAGAGGCCAGCCTCATAGCTCTCCGACATCCTCGCTTGGCCGACAAAGTCGGTCTGGTATGCGGGAGTATCGAGGGCGGAAAGTGTGCTGGGCGAGCCTGGTTCCTGATCCTATCGGTCGCTCGATGGGTGGCTTCATGTCCCGCTCCAAAACAGCATTAGACGGCACCTGGTGGCCTTCTGGCGCTTGTAGGGCAAAGGGTGTCCGTCCCCTAGCATTGATGAGTATGAAAATGCTCTGAATAAATTAAGGAAGATCAGGTGAAGCACTCTTGGGGGCAGTTTCCGTTACCACAAGTAGGGAGACGAGGGAACGCGTGCCATGCCACAGTGCATGGATGATGCGAAAAACAAGATGCAGCGAGTGAGAGTTGATCGCGGAATCGGGCAGGGACATCCCTGTGCCGCGAAGAGAAGTCTAGCTGTATGTAATGGAATGATTGAAACACAAACCGGGGAGGCGCTTGAGCAATAAAACTAGTACAGCCTTCAGCCACTCGGACCCGGGAGTCCGCTCGATTACGAGACTTTCCTTCAACGTAGACGCCGTCCGATTAATCGATGCGAGCTCGGCGTGCGTTGTCTGACCGAGCAAGTGAACAGTCTCAACGAGGCGTGCCATTGAAGCCGCAGCCTCACCCTGGATAACCTGAGCGTCTCGTGCCTGCACGAGGGAACCTTCAAGCAGTTTCGACGAGTCGTCCATGACCACCACGAGTTGCTCTAATGACTGGCCAAAACGTCACATCATAACGGAAGTCGGAAATGAAGATGGCTCTCACGTTTTGCATCGCGGAGAAGCCACTCCCCAGCAACCCCAGTCGACGTTCTAGGTGCACCTGCAAATCACGTCAAGTCACCGCGACAGGCAGCTGTCAACTTGGGGTGAATACGCACGGCTGCATCTCTGTTTCGGAGACTTTCGCCTTTAATCAAGGAGAATGCCGTGCTTAATTCAGATGTGATGGACGATTGGATCCCGGGGAGAAGCCCGAGGAGATGGTCGGAGTGCTAAACGAGTCGCAGATCGTCAGTGGCTTGCAGCCTACGAAAGCTCCGATTTCGAAGACGCGCCTCGCGTTCCACTCTTTCAAGCATGGTGTAAAGCTTGGAATGATCAGCCTCGCGTCGAACATCATAATGAAAAACCTTGATACTTTTGCCATGAGTTCTCCATGATTGGCGCGATCCCGGTCGTCGATCCTGTAGATCACACTCTGCACCTCCATGAGAAGCTGGAAGGAGTCAATATCCGGGCCATAACATACAAATAGACGTATACCGATTGAAAGTTGTTGAGCACGGTCATAGTCAGTATGTCCGAGGCATCTTTCATTCCGTTGGATGCCAAGCGCAATGTCTCTACCATACCACGCATATCCTATAGGAGTATGTCGCACAGGCTCGCGACGGACAGTTCGATTTATAAATGTGACGAGTAATTCGCACCTCGGCCATCTTCCCCCATATCTCTTGCGCCGTCTGGGAATTCTTCTCTCGCTCCAATAGAAGCCGTATGAGCACCGCTTTCTCCTCAGTAATATTTCTATAAATATCTTTGGCGGTATCTGCCCTCTGTCCCGTCAAGCGAAGAAGACGGAGTGTATGAGACGCATATTACCGATGTCTATCCACTTTCTGAATGTAAAGCAGAGCTGGGCTAATGGCGACCATCAGGAAGAACATCAGAAGAACAGAACCACCTTTTGAGTCTTCCGTCGCGACGTACGAATTTCGCGGAGGTAGCCAGAGTAACTAGACCAAAACTGAGCGCTCCGCGACAGGGCACTATTGTGGAATGTCAGAGCATCTTCCGCCGACCAAGGATGTCTCCTCACTCGACACATCTGGCCTGGCCCTGGGGGTTCGGTGGAGACGGCTTGCGACCAACATTTACATATGCAACGCATTCCATCGGTGGCAAATAGTGTCTTGCAGTGGCCAGCTCACACATCGTCATGCCAATTGCAGCTTATATGCGCGATTAAACGCCAGTGTAGCGAATCAAAAACGACGGGAAAGAGTACCTTGTATGCGCTCTTGTTCGTCCATGCGTGATTCTTCGCAGCGGGCTTTCACCAGGCTTATGGCATCTTGGAAGCAGTCCGGCTTCTGTTGGTATGCCTGGAGTACGTCTTTGGAGCCATTAGACGCTCGACTGGAGCGGTATTTCGGAATACCTTTGTTCAACAGGCGGGCATCTATGCCTGTCTGTGAGAGTTCACCAGCTTTGGGTTCGTCGTGTTAGTCTGCAAACCGTGCGGTGATGAAATCAATGTCACCGTCAAAACCGTTTAAGATGGCGTCTTCAGCAACCCGCGGTGTACTGGCAAGATCCGGCGGTGTTTGATGGGTAGGCCAGGACCATGCCGAGGAACGGGTGATATGATTTGCACCGAACAGGATTAGTAGCGAGTAGTACCTCATCATTCCGTTGACGGTCAAAAGACGAACGTTGGACTTTGCGCCGCGGGGCCGTGTGCTGATTGGTTGCGTGGTGGTCAGAGGGGAGGACAGGGTCCAGGCTGGCACCCCTGCGTGAGGCACCATGGTGACAGCCCGTGTTGCGGTGCAGGGTAGAATGATCCAGAGGGTTGACAATGAGGCGTTGGCGTGTTCTACAATTCGAGGTACGTCTTCCCTACTACGTAGAATAGGCTGAGCAGTTAATCCGAGCCGAATGACAAGTTGCGGTTGCTAACTTGGCACCGTAAATGTTAATGAGCGCTCGAGCGATGATCGGGCACCATCCGTTGTCTTTTCGTCCCCTTTCTTGGTGCCATACAAGAAAGGCCAGCACGGTGAAGTTAGGCAGATAGCATGTTAAGCGAACGGCTGTGGAAACGTCGTAACGATCTGCTTGACCACAGGACCTCCGAATCCTCCCAAATCAAGAACAATAGGATCCTGGATGAAACGACTTGCTAAAAGTTTACGTTCAGGCTCGCTGACGCTTGTTGTCATGCGTTGGTGCGTACGCCGCAGACGTCAACGCCGCCGGGACTCGCAGCCAGAAGAATATGATCACCGGGAACAGTTTGGCGTCGATGAATCTCGAACTAGTAGAATACTTGCACATCATTTGCCCTTGCGTATGGCGTAAACATCTCGTACACGATGGCTCACGTCACGGCTTCGAGAAGGTGCGCTGCAATAGTACTTGCTTGACAGAGTACTATTTCTTGAGGAGTTTCTGATATCGGGATCAGAAGGCGAAGGGTGAAATTTTTCTGAAGACCGTTTCAGGTGCCGAACTCGTGGATGACCGATCCGCCAAATGAATGATCTTATCAGCGCGAATGCCCGAGATGTACTTCGGAATGTTTTTAGATCCTCCATCCGGCGGTTACCATGGACAGGCACGCATCACAGATGTCAGATACGGAGAACATGGACAACAAACATTTGAATCACCACGATACCGCGCGTGTCACATCCCGGGGTCCAATAGCAAAGCACAATTGGTTGGGCGCTCGCGGATCTCTTACTTTCCACAGATACCTGATACAATTTCCTCCCAAAGCATAGGTTTCTGGTAGTTCCGATCATACGCATTACGACCGACTGACAACGAGGGATCTTTTTCTCGCCCGGGCACTACTCGGTCGTCCGGCGCATTAGACGCGTCGAAAACTTCGCGGTGGTACACTTACGCTCCGCAGAGCTCGTAGCGAATTTCAAGCGCTTTCACAGTCATCCGCGACGCGAGATGCTTTTGAATGAAACATTCTAGCACTAGTCTTGGCATCCTTCTTTGGCACCCTCTCAGGACGCCGGAAGAAGTGTTCACGCGCGCCTCGTGCTTCGCCGTCGGTACTTACTAGATTACCTGGTTTGAGGCTGGAGATGCAAGTCCCGCCGCTCACAAATTCACTGTATCTGGTGACTGTTTGAAAGACATGGTCTAGGTCAACCAAAATGAACGGAAGAGCGGCAAGTGTGTTGATAAGATAACGGGTATTATGGACCATCTTCACCACTGACGTGCTGAAACCCAAAAGTCGCCAAGCCTCTAGCTCATACTAAACCAGTCTTACCAGTACTACGAGGCATTTACGACACAAATTCCCTGCCTCTGTGGTCTGGTACAGCTTGTAGCCTGTTTATCACATCTTATTAACTTCACAAAATTTCCCGGGGTTGGTCGCGATGAGTGTGAAGACTTGACTCATCCAATTTCGCTGGTATACAACCCGCCTTCCTCGGATTGTAAGCGACGTGACGCGCATGGTCCAAAAATTTTACCCTTTCCCCTCCTCCACAGATGACCGTTGCATGGCGGGCCCCATGGTCCAGCCGTTGTTTCATTCAAGGCTTATGTTTCATGGAGGAAAGGTAGCTTCGAGTCGACCAAGCATGTTCCACGTGCTGATTACTTCCGGCTCCAAAACGTGATGACACCACGCGAACGCAGCCAGGAACCGGGTGGATAGCTGTAGTCACGGACTCCCATACGACCACGGCGGGTTCGCCGTCGTCGCTGGTGTGCAAACTTTCGCGGGTGCGACGCATGCCCATTTGCAGCGCGCATTTCCGACGTTCGCCGTCCACGGCATGTCGCGTGGCTCATATTTTTTCTTCGGCTGGGACATTTGAAACAGGGCGGATGCGGGACTCTCTGTCGGGAGGTTGGGATTCAAACCCAGTCAACGTGGCGCCAGCGTTTAGACTTGATTGACTTTGGCATTGGACCGATCGGTGGAAATCCATTCCAACATGCAGGTAAGGGCATGGAAACGCGTCAAATTCGTTTCCACCAGACATAGCAGTGAGTCAACGGCCGGATCAATCACCGGTAGGCGATCTGCGCGTGGAGCGCGCATGGCCGTGCGTGTGCTTATGAAGTGCGTATGAAATTAAAGATACCCCTTGTCTATCGATATCAAGCATTGATATAATGGTAGGTATTACGAGGTGGAGTATGGGATGCTAGAAGTAATACACTGAGAAGGAAAGAAAGGGATTGCTCATTAAAAGTATAGCTGTCCGTGAAAGATACGTAAATTGTTCTGGGTTGTGGAATAGCCGTGTCAGAGCGTAAGGCGTAGATAGTCCAAAGTAAGGAGAGAGAAAACATTCAGCGCTGACGGTCCTCGTTGCGGGCCTTGCGTACGCTAAGAGCGCCGGCAGCCAACTTCTGCTCCCAGAGCATGTGGCCTTCGCCTTCGAGCCACTCGCCCGTAATGGGATCCCTCTCGAAGTCGCCGTCCCGGTAACCATAGCGCTGTTGCAATAGACGTAGGAGAGGGTTTCTCAGGGCAGGATCCATGCGGACGGTTTCCCCTGGATGATAGCTGCCCACACCGTGGCGTGACAAACTCTCTTCGAAGAGGGCTTCTTCATAAGTACAGCCGCAATTAAGACAACCTGGTGGCGCCATGCGAGGGGGATACGCTCGGCGTTCGCGTCGGGAATCATGCCACGAGCAGAGAGCATTCCCCGCACGGTTCAGCGAGCAAAAGAGGCGGATACGGGCATCGGTGCGCGCCTTCCACGTCGTATGGATAGATGGGGGTGATGGGGTGTTTGGGGAGGGAAGGGTGGCGAGGGGAGAATGTCTAGAATGGCTCATCGCGGACTCTGTGGGACTTCCACGAGCAAGTTCGCTCTCGAGTTCTTTGATGCGGAGTCGACTATGGTCGTTGACGAGCTCGAGTTCTCGCACCTTCTTCCGAAGGATCTTGATCTCTTCCTCCAAAGCATCCTGGGAGGTACGAGGAGGAGAATGATTCATGTAAGGCCGTGGACTAGGACCCTGCATGAGATGATGTGGATACGCAAGATCAGACTGCCCCGACGTCTGCCGCTGATGAACTGGCGATGCGCGATATGGGTGGTAGTGATGTGGGGTGGGATTCCTGAGCTGGGGCGGGATGTCCAGTTCGCCGACAGCGCCAGATAGGCTGGAGGTAGCACCCATGCTAGAGACATAAGCGCTCGGGAGAGCATAAGGGGATTGCATGGGGCGATATTCTTCAGGTCGGGGACTCATCTTGGCGACAATTTGTATGGTACCATTGCTAGGTGTTGATGTGCAGCCTTCAACCCAGCGATGACTTGCGCACAGCCTGCGCTAGCCGACACACGAGGCAACATAAGATCGTACACGTCACATGGCCGTTTCGGGATCAGAAACGTTACATACCGCCATGACCGCTCCCGTGAATCACGGAAGGTGAGCGCCGCGATCCGGGCTGATCAAACGGCGCTGGTGGAGATGTGACGATCGTGAAATTTAAGTAACACTACGCCTGTTACGTACATAATAATAATTATCACCAGGACGGCGTGGCAAATGCCGCACCTGTTTAAGCCCACCTGACCACCGAAATGGGAGCCACGTTTCAAACCCCTAGCTACACACCATATGGGTTACGGTAGACCCCGAACGAAGCATCCTCGCAAGATCTAATCGGTCTCGCCTGGAAGTCTTCAAATCTATAGATAGACAGCAGAAACAGGAACTCGTGGAGTGCAGACGGCCTCGAGGACGTCGTGTTGTAGTGAAACGTGCACGACCAATCAGAGCACGGCATTTTCGTATCCATGCTTCTCGAAGACCGCGGACAAGTGGAGACACGTATTTGCCGTAGGTATTGGTTATTTCATTGCTTTGACTTGGTGTACAAATGGACATCTCGCCAAGGTTTTCCCTTGGGGAGGGAGCTATTCCACGGGTAGCAATCCAGCGACCACCCCTTCGGGAAAGGACGGGGACGAACCTCGGCCCATCTGGTATCTCAATCTCACCCGTCTTCGCGTCTATGGTGACGTTTCTAGTGATTTCTACGGCAGGTTGATGGGGACATCTAGCGCCGTTGGCAGTTGATTGAGCTCTCAACTTTAGGAGAGAAACGTTTACCAACATGCGGAAGATGCGCGAGAATGGAAAACAATGGGTACGAACTTCGCCATTTGGTACCTTCTCAGGCTCGCATGAATACTGGACTGGACGATATCTCAAAAGGTGGGTGGTGTGATTTTATGGCTCTGAAACGGTACGTACCTATCTCGAGCAACCGGCATTTGGAGCGTGATTCCGGAGAATTTTGGGACATAAACTTGGACAGACCTAGACGTCCTTTGGCCGGTAGCGGTACGTGCTTTGGTGGGAGTGTTCAGTAAGTGTCATCGCGGTGTGTACTCGTCAGACGAGATTTCCCACGAGGGCACGTGGGTTGAGAAATAAAAGTGGCGTCGAAATCGTTCGAAATCTCTCCCCGTTCCGTTTCTCCTCCTTCATCACCTCCCCCAAGAACACGCAAGGCATGGTTTACAAAGTCGCAGGTATGTAGTGGACTCCATCCATGACGAGTAAGTTAACATCCAGCACGCGAATCCAAGACATCTCCCTCGCCGCCTTTGGTCGCAAGGAAATCACCATCGCCGAGGTAAGCCTTACCCCCGCCTTACGATGACATCTGTTTACGTGGATTGTAGCATGAAATGCCGGGACTCATGTATATGCGGACAAAGGTAACTTATCGCAATCGCTTTGTGTGTTCAACGTGGCCGATTGCCTTTTGTAGTATGGCGCTTCCAAGCCATTGACTGGTGCCCGCATCGCGGGTTGCCTTCACATGTATGCGCGAATCTCCGTGTCGCTGCTGTTATCTTCTAATTTCCCGTGCTTTAGGACCATCCAGACAGCTGTCCTGATTGAGACTCTCACTGCTTTGGGCGCCGAGGTCGCATGGTCGTCTTGCGTGGGTCCCGAGCCTGTCGTAGATATTCTCCCCTGACATTTTACTTTTCCAGAACATCTTTTCTACCCAGGATCATGCTGCTTCTGCGTGAGTGCAATGGCAACTGTTGTCTTCTTTTTACAGCGCATAACCAGGCATTTACAGCATCGCTGCAACAGGTGTTCCCGTTTTTGCCTGGAAGGGTGAAACTGACGAGGAGTACACCTGGTGTATTGAACAAACGCTTGCTGCTTTCCCCGGTGGCAAACCCCTCAACATGATCTTGGACGATGGCGGCGATTTGACCACTCTTGTTCACGAGAAGTACCCCCAGTACTTGAAGGGTAAATATTTAGTGCGATTTGATGCGAATCGGTACTTCTGATAGTGCTCTAGACATTCGAGGTCTTTCTGAGGAGACCACTACCGGCGTTCATCACCTCTACAAGGCTTTCCGTGAGGGCAAGCTCAAAGTCCCCGCCATCAATGTTAATGACTCTGTCACCAAGTCCAAGTTCGACAACTACTATGGGTGCCGCGAATCTCTCGTTGATGGTATCAAGCGTGCCACGGATGTTATGCTTGCTGGCAAAGTCGCTGTCGTTGCGGGCTTTGGTGACGTTGGCAAGGGTGTAGGTCTTATCGATGTAGGCAGGATACCACCGATTCTGATGGCTGTTGCAGTGTGCCGAGTCGCTTCGCTCTTACGGTGCTCGCGTGCTGATCACGGAAATCGACCCAATCAATGCCCTGCAGGCTGCTATGGCGGGTTATGAAGTCACCACTATGGAGGATGCTGCTGCTCGTTCCAACATTTTTGTAACTACCACCGGTAACCGCGATATCATCACTGCGAAGCACTTTTTGTTAATGCCAGAGGATGCTATTGTCAGCAAGTTCGTGCTTTCATGCTGCCCATGGGTCGGCGGAGGACTGAGATTTTTATAGCATTGGCCACTTCGACATTGAAATTGACGTTGCGTGGCTGAAGGCAAACGCTAAGGAAGCGGTGAACGTCAAACCTCAAGTCGACCGATACACTATGCCTTCAGGTCGCCACATCATTCTACTGGCCGAAGGTCGTCTTGTTAACTTGGGGTAGGTGAAGGGTAAGACGGCAGTATGTTTTACTCACAAGATATAAATAGTTGTGCTACCGGACACCCATCGTTCGTCATGTCTTGCTCGTTCACGAACCAGGTTTTGGCACAGATTGCCTTGTGGACGAACCCGGGCAAGTTTGTTGTTGGTGTGCACATACTGCCAAAGGAGCTCGACGAGGAGGTTGCCCGGGCTCACTTGGAGCAACTGAACGTCAAGTTGACCACGCTCACACCTGAGCAATCCAAGTACCTTGATATTCCTATCCAGGGCCCTTACAAGGCTGCACACTACAGGTGAGATGATATCTGACTTGATGGAAGTCAGCTAATCCGGGATGGTGAGGTACTAAAACACGCGCTATACTGCATGATGGCCTCAACGTGCCTCGCTATTATGAGAGAAACGGACCTTCAACGCCCTAAGGCCTTGGATGTAATGTATTGAAGTGTCTTGGATGCTCTTGTGGGGCAGATGGAGAAGGCTGACTTGAGGATTTCGTCCGGAAGTCTTCGAGAGGGACTTGGGATGGCTGATTGTCATTAGTTGTCATTACGGGCCTCAACGTGCCCATCGATATGGACTAGGGCGTCGTGTGCAATTCAACGGGAGTTTGCGAACGGTTCCGCCGCATCAACGTGTTGTTTCTGACTCTGAGTGACTCGCCACGAAGGAGGGCGGGGCGTGGGAAGCAAGGATGGATCTAGATCTGTGCCGGTGTGATTAGGTAAGATTATAGCGAGTGGAGGAGGGTGACGCGGAGTGCGACGGTGACTGACGCTGTTTCCGAATGGTCTCGTCCGCTCGCAATCCAAACGAATCCTACGCTGACCGTGCAAAAAAGGCGAGCACGTCCTCCACCCCCCGAACAGCACAGCAAAACCACCCCCAACCAGCTGCCAATGTCCCCACCGCGCCCTCGTCATCATCCTCCTTAAAGCCCCTGCAGGTGAACGTCTGGGCAGAGCGCATCAAGGAACAGCAGGCACACGCTACTCCACAGCCTGCTCAGATGGCCAGACAGCGCGCGACCTCCTCGCCCCAGCCACCACCCGATGAACCGATCCAAGCCCGATCGCCACCGCCCGATCTCTCCGCTCAGCTGGCCATCCTCGACCAAAAGGACGAGCACGACCCGTTCGTCGTGCGCGTTCCGCCCCATCTCTCCCGCCAGTCCTCCTCCGGCACAAACCCCCTCCCGACCACCGACCCCAGCACGTGGCCCCTCCCCTCAGGCACTGCGCATAGCAACGACGCCTCCGCCGGCCACGACTCTCTCCTCCTCTCCGCCCCGCCGTCCAGGCAGAGTACGTGTTCGCCCTTGTTTATCCCTCGACGCCCCTTGCCTCATCATATCTGCCATTAGACAGCGCCGCTTCTATTCGGCAGCACGCGTACTCCCCATCCGGATCTGCGTCCCTGTCCCGAGTCCAGAGCGCGTTTTCCCACCGCTCTCGTTCTGCCTCCCAGTCTAGAGCACACAGCAGATCAGGCAGCTCTGCTTCCAGCCCACGCTTGCAGATCCGTGGCCGCACGTTGCTCCCAGACGATTCCCTTCCCCCCGATCTCAGATTAGACAGCCAGCAGCGGAGATCGTCAGATAAACGTTCCAGTCCTACATTGCCTGATCCTCCAAATCACATATCAGCCTCATTCCAGATCGACGCCCCTCCTCCCTCCACAGATCCATCCTACTATCGACTTCCACCCGTGCCTCCACCGCAAGACATGCCGTCTCACTATGCACACAACTTGGTTCACCAGTACACACTTCCCCCACAGTTTCCTCCTCCCCATGTCCCAGGTCATACTTCTCCCCCGTACATCCCTCACTCTGGCCAGGGCACTCCTCCCTACTCCCACTATCCACCTTTCCCTGCCTATATGTATGGTCATCCCCCGTTCTTCTGGGGTGATGTCCCATCACACTCGCACAATCATCTTCATAATCAGCCCCCCGTTCATACGATCGCTTCCGACCACACTGTCCCCAGTAAAATAGAATTCGGCTCCGTATCGCCCGTCATTACGACAGAATCCGGTGCCTCGAGGCCACCGGCGCAATTCCAGAATAGCTCACAGCTGAGGCCGTCCAAAAGCGTCGTTTTTGGCACCATCAACCCCGCGGAGTCGCAAGACGACGCAACTGCGCCCTCGCCTAGCGAGGAACAGCACGCAGATACCACGGTCGAGCATGCGACAGAGCAGTTTGCTGCTTTCTCGATTGGGGTGGGTCCAGACGAGCCTGGACCATCGCGGCATGCGAGTCGCAAGTCATCTGTCAGGTCGCTGTCCAAACTGCTCTCCACCCAGCCCACGACAAATGATGGCGCTAAAGACGCAAACGTTCCACCCCCACCATCGCGAGAGGTCAACGGTATCAAGCAACCAATCAAGTGGGAATTTGGCACGACGCTCAGTGAGGATCTCGACGACCCGCAACTTCCGTCACCTCCACCGAATCACGAGAGCAAGCGTAGCGACGATCAACCCGCGCTACACGACGTTCCCCCTTCACAGAACACCCCGCAAGTCGGTCGCTCGACGGACAAGTCCGAGACAGTGTCGACCGTAAGTGACGTCTGGGTGGTCAAAGATTTCGGGTACGGCTTCGGTGACTACAGTGGGTCCGGGAACGCTCCAGAAGTCGTACGCTGGGAGATGCGCGAGCGCGAGCGCGAAAGGGAGCGTGTGCGGGAGAGCCATCGGGAGCGGGAAGTGACCCGGGATCAGTACCGCGATAGGGGCTGGGCACCCGCGCGACACGGTTGGCGGCATGAAAACGGTATGGAGGAAGGAAGGGAAGGTTGGGAACAACAGGCGCCTATCGATGTTCCGCGGCACATGCGGTCGCGACGGGGCTCACTCTCTGGTTATGGAGGGCACGATCGGGGTGGGTTTCCCACTAGGCGAGGGCGAGGATTCGGAGGACGCTTTCATGGCGGTCGCGGGAGGGGTGGCTTCTTCCATCATCACCGGCCCGGGTCGTACCCATATGCGCTTCCGCCGCCTCCGCCTCCGCCACCTCCGCCACCTCCATCATTCGACGCGCTCGCATCTTCAATCGACCCGATCAACGGGTATGGTCCTTATGCACCGCCGGAACTTGAGCCGTATGAGACAGTTCTTCCTCCCCCACAACAACCTGTATCCTTCTCGCCGGCCTATTCGGTAGATGCGATGCAGAATTGTTTGCTGACTCAGCTGGAGTATTATCTGAGCACGCAGAATATGGCGCAAGACTTTTACCTCCGGCAGAGGGTGAGTATTACCTTATTCGCACTGCTTCTTACATTCATGTTTGTTGTGTCTCGTTACAGATGGACAGCGAGGGCTGGATCTCAATCTCACTATTAGCGTCGTTCAAGCGGGTGCAGCAGCTGCAAACGGATGCTGATGTCGTTAGGGAGGTGCTGAGTCGGTCAGCGGTGGTCGAGGTGAGCGGTGACTGGGTGAGAATGGGGGGGAGACAATGGGAGTTGTTCGTGTTACCGAATGCACCGAGGAGCGTAGTGACGGGGTTTGCCCGTCGCGAGGGTGAGATTCCCGGGCCCAGCGTTGACCATGAGGTTAATGCATACGCGGAACCCGGAGAAATCGACGGCGAAAATGGGGAGAACGAAGGTGACTGTGACGGCGAGGACTGTGAAGGGGATGACGAGGATGACGATGTCGAGTTTGTGATCGGGGAGGAGGCAGAGGGATTATGGATGGTGCCGGAACGCAAGCAGTAATCGCCGCCTTGGTCTCGTCGCTCCACCACCGTTCGGGTTTCGCCAACACCAACAGCCTAGATTTTTCTGCCAATTCTTTTTCAGGTCGGGAAACGCGGTTGATTCGCATTGACCAAGGCTCATGCATTGTACATCATGTGCACAACGGTGACGAGGTTTCAAAACTTCAAGTTTCGAATGTGTATACCCGTGACAGTCTCCCAATTTCCTTCCGTCTGACATGGCTGCTTCCCAATCTTCTTTGCTCTCTATCTCAATCTGTTTCACTCTCACTCACTCTCACACATATTCATATACATGCATGCGTATTTTTTTCCTCTCCAATTTCTTTTTTCTGCTGTGATGATGCTTTTGTACTCGTGACTCGTTCTTGTTGCACGAATATGAATAATACATGGCACGGTAAGCAACGTCGACGAGTAGAGCAGAACGTAGATGCGTCGTTCGTTCTTTCGGTACGGTCACGTATCCCACCTCCATTCGCGACGTTGCACGTGTAAGCGTTCCAGTTTTTGATTCGAAACGAGTTCTTAGGTCCACGTACCTTACTGGGGTGGCTACCATTGGCGATACATGTTAGCCAGAACACACGCTCGACGCGTTCAATCAAATTCGTCCTGTTCAATATTCTCCCGAGTCTGATCGGGGGCACAAATCGCTTCGTATGTGAGGTGCATACTTGCCCTCGAAAGGTGTGTCGAGAGGAGGTATTATCTCGTTTGTGAATGATCGGCAAGGGGTATCTTTTCTTGGCTAGTCCTTTCGACACCCCAAGGAGCGAATAGCTCGCATCCATGTCATCTTTCGGACTTTGGGGCTATAAATCCGTCCGAGTACATGTGACGTGCCGAGATGCCAACGGGAGGATCTACGCGTTTGACTAATTGTCGCCGTTTGGCTGGGACGTGGGGGCCTGGCACATGGTCAGGACGTGTCAGATGCACATGCCACCTCCACGTCTGCGGCGTCGCGTCGGTCGTTCACGTCTGTAACCATGCAACCAAAAGAAGAAGCAAACGCCGTCGTGCCATTCAGAATGGTTCGATGGCATCTTTTTCTTTTGTTGTTGTTCGGAAGCATTTATTTCCTTTGATTGCGCCGAGCTGGGCCAAGTGCGTGGTGCAGACTGGCTCACGGTTCGTCAGCTGGCTGGTGATGGATAGATGTGGAATGCGTTCGAATTGCGAGAGGGTGGGCTAGATTTGAAATGAGGACGGTTCTTTTGCTTCCAGATGTGACGGGCGGGGTAAGGCGCTGCCAATGCGTGGACAGTATACGAACGGGGCAGGAGGGACGTTCTCATCCTCGTTAGTAGCCAACGTGCGTTGATGGATAGGCTGAGAGATCAGTTTCCCCACTCGCTCCTATGGGCCCTTAGTGGACCGCCCGTGCAAACCAGCTCGATCGACAGGGTACGACGTCGGGACGGCGCGTGCATGTGGGACCTGAAACAAGGCATGTGACAACGACGTTAAACTGTTTGAGTCGTTTGACCTGTTTCGAGGTATTGGAAGGCCTTGGAGGATGTTCCTCTCCTACTAGAACGTCATTCTACGCAGTGTGCCCATGAGGAGTCTGAGCCTGAAGCGGCCTACTGTTGCCGCGGCTCGACTCGGCAGCAGCCGGCTCAAGTTGACTTGAGCTGGCACGTAGTATAGAAATAGTATGTAACATTACGCATAAACTGTACACTACACTGCACTTTGGCCGTTCTGGCACTGTCAGTGCCTTCGCCATGGGCGCACCATCGCTGTCATCATTGCCGTCGTTGGCATTGCTGTGGTAGTGTTGCCATGGCATTGGCCATCAGCAAGCCATCTTTGCCGTCGCTGTGGCACTCAAAGGACTAGGCGGGGATCGGACGAGCTGAGATGTTTGATTTGGCAGGTACGGCGGGCGGTGGCGCTCGAATAGACATGGCGGGGGGAGTAAGGCGAGCGATTATACTCGGTCGGACGCAGCGAGGGTGCGGGGTGAGCGGTTGCGCTCAAACCGACATGATACCAGGATGGCAAGATGAGCGACTGAGCGGGCAAAGTTGGCAAGACGAACAGGGTCCTTACCTACTAACGACTCGAGTCGACTTTCTGAAGCCGGTGACTCAGTGGCAAGCCGGTGTTGCGGCTCGGCTACGACTCAAGTCGGCTAAAAGCCGAAGCTGCGGCAACGCTGGGCCTGCTCTAGATGAATCCGTGCACGGCGGATTTTTTGCTGCAGGTTCGAACATGGAGAAGTAAAGGCCCATGAGGGAATGTGATATCGGTTTGAGAATGACACAAGGGAACACTCGGGAGCACTCGGGGGATCTGGGTAGGATTACGTTTCCAGGGACCAGGGTAGTGCCCCATGCATCTATGCATCAATACATAAGCCAAGGAGGATGGAACTATGCGGAGCCATATAATACGTGCGCGCCTGAAGTTCCGTCTTTCATCTTCCCACTGGTATGATGTCGGCTATCGATCAAGCCCCAAACAATGTTTCATCGACGAAGACAGACGAGGAATTCTTGAACAAGGAAAGGTCTGTAGTTTACAATGAAAATGTCGACTTGTTCGCATATTATGAAGAGGGTGCGGGGCGCCTCGTGGTGGATCCAGAGTACGTGCCCACCGATCGTGACCCTGGAGTCTCAATTAGTTGGTGAAACAGACAGGCCAAAGTCGAGTTCGGAGAGGCGGTGGCGTCACAGCTCAAGCTCTCCGACGATGGTTCCATGGTGCTCTGGCCACAGCCATCCGATGACCCAAGGGACCCTCAGAACGTGGGTGTTTATTAGTATATTAGTCCAGTCTCTGGAGACTCACGAATTGCGGTGTGTTGTTGATAGTGGAGCGATCAGCGTAAGGCGTTGCATTTGCTTATCATCACGATGGCTTCCTTTGTTCCCGACTTTGACTCGGCAATCGGTGCGTAGTT
>JBBPKI010000697.1:0-13292 GCA_038089155.1 Nevesoporus exiguus
ATGGAAAAAATGGACTGTCAAAACTTTCCCCACCTTATGCCAGCAGATCATCCAAAGTGCCAACCACGTCCAAAGCCCCCTCTGTACCAACAGAAGCCCAAGGAGGCCATATCTAAAAATGGCCCAACTCCAGCCAGCAGTGCAAAGTCTCAGGATAGCAAGCAATGTGAAAATCTCACCCTTTATGACTGGCTAGGGGTCTTTGCCTACATTGATGGACACCCAGGAGTCACACAATCAGATGTGGTCAGCTTTTTCAAAACAAAAGCTCATGGCACACTTGAGTTTACTCAGGCATCTCTTTCTTGGAAGCTAAAAATGTGGACAGAGCTTGAGAACCATGCAAAGTCCAATCCAACTGCACTGTCAAGCAAGCAGCCATGGATTGTCACTCGACCAGATGTTGAGGAAGCTCTTATCTTATGGGTTCAGCATGCAGTCAAAGGGTGAGATTACCAGTGGCCCAATGCTCTGTGAGAAACGCCAGTGACTTGAGGAGCAAATGGGAGTCCCTAATGCTGAATGGCTGACTGGTGATGGGTGGATTGCCCCCTTTTGCAAGACATACAATATCAAGGAGCATCAGTGACATGGGGTGGCAGGGTCAGTTGATTTGGATGCAGTCAAAGAGGAGCAAGGTCACATTTCAAAGATTTTATTGACATTCCCAAAGAAGGATCAATGGAATTTTGGTGAGTTAAGCATGTTTCCACTGTAAGAAATATGACTTCAGTTTCATGCAGAAAAATCACACCTTTAAATACAGAGCACCCCCTGATCAAGGACTTGCAACAAAGCAAATGAGTGGAAAGAAAAAATAATGGTTCTGTTTAACAATAGGATTTGCTGTGAATGCAGATGGGAGTGAGAAGCTCCCACTCTTTTATATTGGCTATGCTTGGAAGCCATGCTGCTTCAATAGCAAGACACCACAAAGTGCCAGTTTTCACTATCAAAGCAACAAAAAGGCTTGGATAACTCATGAGCTGTTTGAAGAGTACAAGTTCAGAATAGCTTGAATTTATTCAATGAATTTAACATCTCTGATGTACAGATGGGTCAGGGTACTCAATGTCAATATGGGTGTTGAGAAATGCTATATTTGCCTCCTCATCGATAATTTCTCAGGCCACAAGATATCATTCACTCCTTGTAATATTCAGATCGTCTTTTTTGAACCCAATCTTACCTCATTCATTCAGCCCCTTGATGCTGGAATCATCCAATGCTTTAAAGCCCATTATCATCATCAGTTGTGCTCCTGAGCAGTTTAGCTTGATGAAGCTGGTAATGACAATATCTGGAAAATCACACTCCAAGAGGCAATGATGATGGCCAATCAAGCTTGGAATGCCATCTCATCCTCAACCATCCAGCATTGTCAGAATCATACAGGAATCCAATCTATCATTAGCCTGTCATCACATCCTGCCCATGCAGATCCTGGTGCATGGGCAATTGTCTGTGAATTTGCATTAGGTGATATACCACTTCTGGTTGTCAAGGTATCATTACAACAGCATCTTGGCAATCGCTATGCTGCATCCGACTGAAGTCCAGCACTCAAGGCTATCATGGATGCAGAGGATGACACTGAACAGGCTAGTGAAACTGTTGAGAGGCTTGCATCAGCTGCATGTACATGGTCAGGTCTTATTCTCAAACTTTCCCTATCAAAGCCTCTGCAGCTCAAGTCCCTTGAGTGTGATTTAGAGAACTCTCTTGCCATTTTAAGGGAGAAGAATTGTATTTTCAGGACACCACTTTCAATTGATGAGTTGCTGGATCCATCTGAGGAGCGAGAAGATCTTGATACAGCAGCTGTTGGCAACCTATCCACTGAAGGCTTTGGTCACCCCACTAATAGGCTTCCTGATAGAGATCAAGAGGATGAGGGGAATCAACCAGGACTTGACTGAAGTCCAGTTGTCATTGGATTCAGGTTTATATACTACTATATGTGTTTAGGGCAGGTCTTGGAATACTGACTAATATACTACATCATTAACGATGTCATGGCCTAGAATAGCAGAGATTAATGAAGCATGGGAGATAAGAGTCTAGAATGAATGTGAATGAAGTGAAAGGTATTGACCTAGACTTGGTCAGGTGACATGTCCCATGGTCATGTGCTAGTAGTCATGTGACTTGATAAGATAAGATAAGATAAGAAATCATAACATTACCCCCCTCCTATGAATTGTATTCCAGGCAATTGAAGGGAACCTGGGAGGGCTCCTGTTATGATTTCTCTGCTTATCTTATTTTATCAAGTCACATGACCCACTATCATGTGACCGTGAGACATGTCACCTGACCAAGTCTAGGTCAAACCCTTTCACTTCATTCACATTCATTCTAGACCCCTTATCTACATACTTCCTTAATTACCGACAGTCTAGACTCTTATCTACTTTCCCACTCCACAATGATGTAGCCACTTAGTAAGTATTCTCACACTTGCCCTAAAGTACTTTGTAGTATATAATCTGAATCCAAATGACAGCTGGACTTCAGTCAAGTCCTGGTTGATTCCCCACATCATCCTCTTGATCTCTAGCAAGTCTATTGAGTGGTAGCCAAAGCCTTTAGTGGTGTAGGTTGCCAACATTAGGACTTGACTGTACTCGCTTTCCCTACCACTCTACTCTTTTACCTTGCCGTCGTTTGTGACAACCCTGGACCCTAGGGGCAAAGGGATCTTTATCTACCACCCTTTACATTTCATGCACACTTGCACTCCTTTTTTTCTTTTATGTATACCCTGGCTATATGCTGGTGAAGGTTGACCCATCTATAGGAGGGTTGTCAAGGGGTGAGCTCAAGAGCTCTTAATTGGTTTAAAAACTGCCTCCGCACGTTTCTACTTCAAAGGAGCTCCAGCTCATGTCCATGTGAGGCACATTCCTTTTAGAATTACTACTACGCAGTGGTCTACTGGTGAAAGAGCAGTCTTGTACCCACCAGCCCACTTATGATACAAATTTCAAAGACTCAAGTTGGTTGGCTATTGAACCAATTGAGTAAGAAGTTGGTGTTGACAACAGTCCACATTTCTTTTAACATTTTGGATGTTCCCAAATGATCCTGCCAAGTCCAAGGAGATTGAGGTTTGCCTCCCCTCTGAGGAAACCCAAGTAGGCAAGAACTATGAGTACCATTGCCAAGCATCCTTTGACCCAAACAATGAATACTGGGATAGGGAAGGAAATCATCACTACCACGCACCAAGAACCCCTACCCCTGAGGTAGAAGAAACATCCGACTCAGAATACCCCCCTTTCCCAGCTAGGGAAGACCAAGAAGGTTGGCTTCACTACCAACCACCTAACCCATGATATGGAGTGCCAAATCCACTCTCCCATCAAAATATCTTTGAAAGAAATGATCTTCACCCCTACCTGCTAGATCAAATCAGAAATAATCTAGATTTTGATGATGACCTCCTCCTTGATTTCCAAGTCACTCCTGAAGAAGCAGCCTGCTTCAAAAGACAAGTCCTCTCAGTCCAATTATACGCAGATCTGAGACAAGCCAACAGAAGAGCCCTTGAACTCTTAGAAGACATAGAACAAGGGTTGGGAGAATTAGAGGCATTAAACTGAACCCCCTTGCCAAGACCAGAACTGGAACCTGAATCAGTTCAACAAGAAAGACACCACATCATGGGACCAGTACCAAGACCTGCTCCCCTTCAACAACTTAGAGACAGATGAATCCTTTGAGCACCACCTTAAAGACCAACTGTCCTCCCCTGACCAGATCTCCCCATCTCTGCTAGAACCAGCTCTAGAACCAATGGCAACTGCCAAACACATCCAAGAACTGGTCGATTAGATTAACAATCTGAAAGAACAAATAAGAACTCTGCAAAGATCAAGCAAAGTAAAGGAAACAAGGAACACAGAGGTGAATATCACCAAAAAGGTGGAATCAGTACCAAAGCTGGGTAGATATGATGGGAGCAAAGTAAAATATGATGGCTGGAAAATAAGAATGAAGCTGTACCTTGATGGCAATCAAGAAACGTTTGTCACAAGCAAAGACAAAGTGGTCACAATCCTAACCAGGATAGGACCAAAAGATGGAGAAAAAGACTACCATGGAGCAGAATAATGGCGACAACAATATCTAACAAGGTTTATGAAAGGGAATGCCCTCTGGCCACTAGTCAATACACTTTGGGACATAATGGATCAATGCTTCAAGGCAATAAACAAGGTTGATGAAGCACGAATGAAGCTGGAATGATGTCGCCAGTATAAAAATATCCAGGACTTTCTCGCCTGATGGATAGGACATTACTATGATATCAAAGCAAACCCCACAGAAGCCAACCCAAACAGAGTACAACTTCTAGAAAAGGTAGTCAATGAAGATCTAATAAGACAGATCTTCTACAACAGAGGGTGCAAAGACTGTATACAGGACTACATGGAGTCCTTAACCACCCAGGGGACAAGAATGGAATCTTTCACCCTTAGAGGAAAAGAAACCTCCAACACAGGCCAGTCCTCCCAAGGCCAATATTGAGAAGGGCAAGCAAGAACATATGGAGGTCAAGGCTGTCATATCCTGTGCCATTCCATCCATCTCCGACCCCTTTGGCCTCAACTCCTGTCAACTCCGGTCTACTCCAGCAAACTCTAACTCCCTCAGTCCGTCTCCATTCCTCCACACTCGGAGCTCTGTTCCTCCGCTTGGACCAACCTGTGCTCAGACCGGTATTTGGTTATACCCAGACCCAGAACCATTTTGTAGTATTACTCATTTTCATTGAACATTTGTAATCCTTGTCTTGGAACACAGCTCCTATGCTGTGCTCTGGCATACTTCACTTCTGAACTCTTAGTATATAATCCATGTAACCTCTGTTGTGTAGCTTTAGCACAAATATCAAATTAGTCCCACCCTCTTGACTCTTGTCACAATCCCCATCTCCTCCTTCTGTCAGAACTCTGATCCTCTGAAATATGAGGACACAGATCTGTTCAAGGGTGTGACACATAACTCATGTGCCAATGTCCTTCTGAGCAACTTCTCCTCTAACTCCTCCACTCTGGACTTCGGTCCACCTCCGAGACTAACTAGTCTACTACCCCTCAGTATCTCCAGACCTCCGATCAGACTTAACAGAGGCCAACCAATGGATATAGGAGCCGTCATCAAGAAAAATACCTGCTTCAATTATAGTAAAGATGGACATTTTGCCTGAGACTGCAAGGATCCAAAAAGGGAATGTACAGAGTGTAAATTCCTCAGAGGATGTCACAATTGACTGTAGGAAGAAGAATGCTGGAGCAGGACGATGCCCACAAGTAAGGGCAATGAGTGAAACGAAGAAAGAAGAAGAAAAGAAGGAAGAAGTCTCTGGAGAAAGAGCAATTAAAGGAATGGACTTCGAGGCCATGAAGGCCTACTTCTTTGATCTCCATGACATGGAGATGAAGAAGTATGGAAAAGGCTATGGCAACTGAGGGATCTGGGATCTCAGAAGCCAAAAGAAAACATCTTAAATACAAAAAATAGTTTCTCTTTACTCTCACCCTATGTGCAATATGGACAAGATTTTGATAATGATTCAGACACTTCTTCCACATGTTACTCCTCTGACTCTGAACCAACCAGTTCTATTTATAGAGTACATCATACTGAGACCAGGTCTCCTACAGAGCTTGCTGTATGGGAATGCAGGCTTAATTTGGTCAAAAAAAAAGAAAAAAATATTTATGAGGATAGTTTCCCAGAATGAATCCTCTTACAAAATTCCAAGGTGCAGTATGAAATCCTTATGGACATTTCAATTGTGCACCCCACTACCAAGCACAAAAGACATCAGTGCAAAGCTCTTTTGGATAGTGGTGCAAATGGAGTCTTTATAGACCAAGAATGGGCCAAACAAGTCAAGCTCCCCCTAGAAAAACTCGAGAGGGAAATACCAGTCTTTAATGTTGATGGAACCAAAAACTCCACAGGAAGTGTTACACATAAAGCAGAGGTAATCCTTGACTACCAAGGGCATTGTGAACACCTAATCACAGAAGTAACAAATTTAGGCAAAAACAACATGATCCTGGGATACACCTGGTTGGCAAAACACAACCCAACCATTGACTGGACCAAGGGAGAAGTTATGATGGCAAGGTGCCCCCAATCCTGCTATATGTTGTTGGATAGAGGCACCCAGTTGGCAAAAGAGGAAGAGGAAGAACTTAAACATGCCTCAGCCATGCATCAGTTCATCAAAAACCTCGAAACACCAAAGAAGAAGGAACTTACTCTTGAAGAAATGGTTCCACAAGAATACCATCACTTTCTCGATGTATTCAGCAAAAAGAAGTTGGAACGACTACCCCTATGCAAACCCTGGGATCATGAGATAAAGCTGAAGCCTGGCTTTCAACCAAAAAAGGCAAAAATATTCCCAATGAGTAAAGATGAAATGGAGGAGTTAAAGGGATTCATAGAGGAGCAAACCAAAAAGGGATACATTCAAACCTCACAATCTCCCCAAACCTCTCCTGTGTTCTTTATTCCCAAGAAAGACAACAAAAAGAGACTGGTCCAAGACTACAGATATCTTAACAAGTGGACAGTCAAGAACAACTATCCCCTGCCATTAATAAGTCAATTGGTAGACAAGCTACAAGGAGCCAAGCTCTTCACCAAACTTGATCTACAATGGGGATACAATAATATCCATATCAGGGAAGGAGACAAATGGAAGGCTGCATTTGTCTTACACACCAGAGCATATGAACCCTTAGTTATGTTCTTCAGATAGTGCAACGCACTGGCAACCTTTCAGCAAATGATAAATGAGATCTTTGCTGACATGGATGGAGTGGTCATTGTCTATATTGATGATATAATGATTTTCACTAAGACTGACGATGAAAGGGAACATGACAAAATCATCAACGAGGTCTTAAGATGGCTAAAGGAACATGATCTCTTCCTTAAACCAGAAAAATGCTTCTTTAAGCAAAAAGAGGTCAAATTCCTCAGAATAGTAGTCAATACCGAGGGAATCAAGATGGAAAAAGGAAAGGTAGAAGCCATCCTCAAATGGCCCATACCAAAAAATGTCAAGGGAGTCTGCAGTTTTCTAGGACTCACCAATTACTACTGGAGATTCATTCAAGACTTCTCTAAAGTCTCTCGTCCACTGAATGATCTCACAAAAAGGACCAACCCTGGCAGTGGGGACCCATCAAGCAAAGAGCATTTGATACTCTCAAGGAGGCCTTTACAATGGCCCCTATCCTTGCATATCCTGATAATAACAGCAAGTTTCACCTTGAGACAGATGCCTCTGACTTTGCCATCAAGGCAGTCCTTTCTATCAAACAGGATGACAAGTGGCACCCTATTGCCTTTTCCTCTGCTTCCATGACCTTAGAGCAGAGGAACTAACCAATTGCAGACAAGGAAATGCTCACAATAATTCTTGCCTTAGAACAATGGCGGCAGGAAGGATATATCCACAGACTTCATTACTGACCTCCCCACACCAACACCTACAACTCTGTACTAGTCATAGTAGACTGATTTTCAAAAGAGGTGGAATTTATTCCCACCAATAAGACAATTATGGCCTTGGGTACAGCCAAGCTCTATAGGAACCATGTATGGAAGCACCATGGTCTCCCTAGGTCCATTATCTCAGACCGAGGACCACAATTGGCTTCTCAAGTCATGAAGGATCTTGGCAAAATGCTCAAGATCGACCTTAATATGTCCATGGCATTCCACCCTCAAATGGATGGACAGACTGAATAGGTCAATAGAGACCTTCAACAATATCTTCAGCTTTTTATGGCCAAAAAGCAAGACAAATGGGCAGAGTGGCTCCCCCTGGCACAATTCTCATACAACAATCACCAGCACTCTGCCACTAAGAAAACCCTGTTTGAAGTCACCAAGACTTTCGAACCAAGAATGGGCATTGAACCCATTATTACCAAGAATGAATTGTCCTCAACATTTGCACAGGACTTTTCCAAGATGCTTGAGCAAGCTAGAGATTCTCTCAAAAAAAGCTCAACAAGCAATGAAAAAGCAGGCAGATAAGCACCACACCAAGGTTCTGGAGATGGCCATTGGAGACATGGTCTGGCTCTCTACTGAGAACATCAAACTCAATTGGGCCTCAAAGAAGCTCACAGAGCGATGGATCGGCCCTTACAAAATCCTATCATTCACAGGCCCTAATGCTGTTACTCTCAAATTAACATCCACCCTGCAAATTCACCCTACAGTAAATGTTTCAAGGGTTAAACCTTACAAAGATTGCCTTGAGAATCAACCCATAGTTGCCCTGGGACCCGTTGTGGGCACACAAGAAGGAATTCCAGAATTCAAAGTTGATTATATAGTCAATTCAAGACTTAAGGGATGAGCTTTGGAATTCCTAGTTCATTGGAAAGGCTATGATAAGGAAGACTGCATGTGGGAACCTCAGAGCCACCTCACAAATGCCAAAGGGGCAATAAAGGACTTTTACTTATCTAACCCAGCGTAGAAACTTGAAAGTGCCTGAGTGTGAGGCAAGAGAAAGTGAATGGGGTAATATGTTTGTCCCAGGGAGTCTCAAGACAATCCAAAATGGCCGGAAATTGGTAATAAAAGAATAATAAAGAGCATACCACCAGTGTGGACTACTCCTATGGGGGCCTTCTCCAAAAGGGACTGGACTCTGGACTTCCAGATGTGTTCCCAGACTTTTGTGTGCAATGCAGACAGTGAGGGAGGGCTAGGACCAGGCTTACAGGCTTAAACCGGGGGTTCTAACATGAAGGAGAGTGGAAAAACTTCCATTAGATAAGTAGTGACATGCCTATGTAGTGCTCAACTAACATAAAACAATGTCAAATAGGTAAAAATAGTAAAACCAGCCCAAAACAATGTAAACTGGTCACAAACAAACAAACCCGGACATCAGAATACTGGGAAACATCACTGGAAAGTGATCCCGGCTGGTATAAACCAACTCCGGCTGGTTTCTGTTGGCAACCTATCCAGTTAAGGCTTCGGTCACACACTAGAGCTTGCTTTAGAGTCAAGAGGAAGGGGAATCAACCAGGACTTGACTGAAGTCCAGTCATTGATGTATTCGGGCTTATATACTACAGGGTACTCTAGGGCAGGCATGTGAAGACTTACTAAGGTAGTGACATCACTGTGGAGCAGAATTAGAGATAAGGGCCTAGAGCATCGGTAATAAAAGAAGCATGTAGATAAAGGGTCTAGAGCGAATGTGACTTAAGTGAAAGGTGATGACCTAGACTTGGTCAGGTGACATGTTCCACAGTCACGTGATAGTGGTCATGTGACTTGATAAGATAAGATAAGATGTGAAATCATAACATTACCCCTCTCCTATGAATTGCATTCCAGGCGATTAAAGGGAACCTGGGAGGGCTCCGTCACGTTGTCATAAGTAGAGAAAAGAGAATCAAAGTCCGTTTGGACCATTCTGAGCTTCTGGGGTGCCGCCGGGTTGGAAAGATGAAAGTCCTTTAATGCCTCTTTGGCATTTGAAAGATGACTCAGAGGTTTCCATGTGCGGTCTTCCTCATCATAGCCTTTCCAGTGTACAAGATATTCCAAAGATCGTCCTTTAAGTTGAGAATTGACAATGTAGTCGACTTTGAATTCTGGAATTCCTTCTTGTGTGCCCACAACGGGTCCTGGGGCAACAACAGGTTGATTTTCAAGATGTTCCTTGTAAGGTTTAACTCTTGAAATGTTGACGGTAGGGTGGATTCGCAGGGTGGAAGGAAGTTTCTGGGTAATGGCATTAGGTCCTGCAAAGGAGAGGATTTTGTAAGGGCCGATCCATTGCTCTGTAAGCTTCTTCAAGGCCTGATTGAGTTTAATGTTCTCAGTTGATAGCCAGACTTTATCTCCGACTACCATATCTGGAATCTTGGTGTGGTGCTTATCCGCTTGTTTCTTCATTGATTGTTGAGCTTTTTCAAGCGAGGCTTTAGCTTGCTCAAGCGTCTTGGAAAAGTCCTGTGCAAATGCTAAGGACGATTCGTTCTTGGTAATTGTGGGTTCAATACCCATCCTTGGTTCGTAAGTCTTGGTGACTTCGAATGGTGTCTTTTTGGTGGAGGAGTGCTGGTGATTATTGTAAGAGAATTGTGCCAGGGGGAGCCACTCTGACCACTTTTCTTGTTTTTCGGCCATGAAAAGCCGAAGATATTGTTGAAGGTCCCTATTGACCCTTTCTGTCTGTCCGTCGGTTTGAGGATGGAATGCTGTGGACATATTAAGGTCTATTTTGAGCATCTTGCCCAAGTCCTTCATTACTTGAGAAGCAAATTGTGGTCCTCTGTCTGAGATTATGGACCTTGGGAGACTATGGTGCTTCCATACATGGTCTCTGTAGAGCTTGGCTGTACCCAAGGCTGTAATTGTCTTATTGGTGGAGATGAATTCCACCTCTTTTGAAAATCAGTCTACCACGACTAGTACAGAGTTGTAGGTGTTGAACATGGGGAGGTCGGTGATGAAGTCCGCGGATATGTCTTTCCAGGGACCTTCTGGTATGGGATTCGGGATTAATTACCCTTTTGGTGCCTTGTTTTCTGGCTTCATGCGTGCACATCTGTCGCACCTTGAACAATAATCCTTTACTTGGGCTCAAAGGCCATTCCATTGGAAGTATCATTCAATAATTTGCCAGGTTTTCTCAGCACTGCCATGTCCGGCAATTGGAGAATCATGGTAGAGGGTGATGATATCTTGGTGCAGGTTTTCTTTTTTTGGAACGAATATTCTGTCACCAAGATACAGAATTCTGTCTTTGTTGAGAAGGTTGGGTTTGTCGTCACCCTTCCACTCTTCTTGTGCTTCCACTATTCTTTCAAGGAGTTTCCTTTCTTCTCCTTCGATTGTGTAAGCTTGTTTGGAATATGCCCTTACTCTGTTTTCAGGGATCATCTGAAGACCTTTATTATCTTCGTCAATTCCTTGTGCATGATCCTCTCGTCGAGAGAGAGCATCCACTTTACCCATTTGTGAACCAGGTTTATTGACTAAGATGTAGTTAAATCGTGACAGCCATTGTGACCATCGGGCTTGTCTTAGATTTAAGTCTTGTTTTGTCATGAAATATTTGAGGTTGGCGTGATCTGTCCAGACCTCAAATTCTTCTGCCCCCTCAAGGTAATGCCGCCATTGTTCTAAGGCAAGAATGATTGTGAGCATTTCCTTATCTGCTATTGGATAGTTCCTCTGCTTGGGGGTCATAGAGGCTGAGGAAAAGGCAACAGGGTGCCACTTGTCGCCTTGTTTGATCGAAAGGACTGCGCCGGTCGCAAAGTCCGAAGTGTCAGTTTCCAGGCGAAACTCGCTATTGTTGTCAGGATAAGCGAGTATGGGTGCTGTGGTAAAGGCTTTTTTGAGCTGATCAAAGGCTCCTTGTTCCTGGGGTCCCCATTGCCAGGGTTGATCTTTCTTGGTGAGGTCATTCAGGGGTCGTGAGACTTGTGAAAAGTCTTGAATAAATCTGCGGTAGTAGTTGGCAAGTCCAAGGAAACTACAGACTCCTTTGACATTCTTTGGTATCGGCCATTCTAGAATAGCTTCTACCTTTCCCTTTTCCATTTTAATTCCTTTGGTGTTTACTACCATTCCGAGGAATTCAACTTCTTTTTGCTTAAAAAAGCATTTCTCAGGCTTTAGGAATAAGTCATGTTCTTTAAGCCTTTTGAGAACTTCTTGGATGATTTTATCATGTTCTGTTTCATCGTCCGTTTTTGTGAATATCATTATGTCATCAATGTAGACTATGACAATGCCATCCAAATCGGCAAAGATTTCATTCATCATTTGCTGGAATGTGGCAGGGGTGTTGCATTGTCTGAAGAACATTACTAGTGGTTCGTAAGCTCCGGAGTGAGAGACGAATGCCGCCTTCCATTCATCTCCTTCTTTTATCCTTATGTTATTGTAACCCCATCTTAGGTCCAGCTTAGTGAAAAGCTTGGCTCCTTGGAGTTTGTCTACCAATTGGCTTATGAGTGGTAAAGGATAGTTGTTTTTAACAGTCCACTCATTCAGGTAGTGATAGTCTTGCACTAGTCTTTTCTTTCCATCTTTCTTTGGTATGAAAAAGACCGGTGAGGTTTGTGGAGAGCGTGAGGGCCGAATGTACCCTTTCTTGGTTTGTTCTTCCACAAAGGACTTTAGCTCTTCCATTTCGTCCTTGCTCATGGGGAATATTTTTGCCTTTTTTGGTTGAAAGCCAGGCTTCAGCTCTATCTCGTGATCCCAGGGTTTTCTTAAGGGCAGTCGTTCTGACTCCTTTTTGCTGAAAACGTCTAAGAAGTGATGGTATTCTTTAGGAACCATTTCCTCAAGGGTTGGTTCCTTCTTCTTTGGTACTTCGAGGTTTTTGATGAATCTATGCATGGTTGAGGCATGCTTAAGTTCTTCTTCTTCCTCTTTGGCCAAGTTCATTCCTCGGTCTGAAAGCATATAGCAAGACCTTGGACACCTTGCCATCTTTACTTCTCCTTTTGTCCAGTCTATGGTTGGGTTGTGTTTTGCCAACCATGTATATCCCAGGATCATGGGGTTTTTGCCTAAGTTTGTTACTTCTGCGATTAGGCATTCACGGTGTCCTTGGTAATCTAGTATTATTTCTGCTTGATGTGTTACTGCTCCAGCAGAATTCTTGGTTCCGTCAACATTAAAGATGGGGATCTCCCTTTCCATCTTTTGTAGTGGGAGTTTGACTTCTTCGGCCCATTTCTTGTCTACAGATATTCCATTTGCACCACTATCCAAAAGGGCCTTACATTGATGCTTTTTGTTCTTGGTAGTGGGGTGTGCAACGGAGATATCCATGAGGATCTCTTGTTGCACCTTGGTGTTGCATAAGAGCATTCGTTCTGGGAAACTATCCTCATAAATATTTTTTTGTTTTTCTTTGACTGAATTAAGCCTGCATTCCTGTGCAGCAAGCTCCTTTTGTGGAGGCCCAGTCTCGGTAGAGGGTAGATGTACTCTGTAAATAGGACTAGCTGGTTCGGAGTCTGAGGAGTAGTATGTGGAACTGTCTGAATCGTTGTCAAAGTCTTGTCCATATTGTACATAAGAGGATAGAGATGAAAAGCTATTTTTTGTATTTAATAACGGCTTCTGAGGTCCTAGATCTCTCAGTTGCCGTAGCCTTTTCCTGCCTTCTTCATTTCTGTATCATGAAGGTCGAAGAAGTATGCCTTCATTTGCTCAAAGTCCATTCCTTTTATGGCCTTGGCTTCTTTGGGTTCTTC
>JBBPKI010000698.1:0-19060 GCA_038089155.1 Nevesoporus exiguus
CTTGACCAGCACTGAGGGTATGTGGTCTTTTCTAGCATTTCTAACATTGCTAATAGTACTCTAGTTCCATAGGTACTTACTCTAATATAGTAGCTTGACCAGCACTGAGGTTCCATAGGTTTTCTGCTTGAGAGTTGACCCTCTGTGCACAACTCCTTCTCACCAGTTTTTAACAAGATCCACCAGCATCATTGCTTCCCCTTCTCACTGCTCCATTATCATTGTCTTCCTATGTCCCTCTGAGGGGTTGGGGCCATCATGCCACCCCTTTGTCGTTCCAGGGCAGTCCACCATGCATCACAACTCCAAAGTCCAAGGAGAAGCAGGACAGCACATTCTCCCTCAATTCTGATGATGATGATGATCCTCCATTTCATTTACCACACCCATCCACATTCCCTATCTGGCCACCATCTCCCTAGATTGCACATTCTCAGAAGCAAAATCTCAGCTCTGATACAGACTCCCATTCACCCCCCTCTCTTGTTTCATGTTTCCACAGCACTCACTCCTCAGATGATGTTGAATCCAACTGATCCAAATTTATGTCAACTGCAATGACATTGCCTGGTATGTCATCAAGCAGTGCTTGCCAAGTGTCCAAATGCCATGGATCACCTATGGAAATAATGGTAGGTCAGATCTTTGAAAGCAGCACAAAGATTCTCTAAGGTTTCAAATGGAGACAGGAGTTGTTGCAGATAAAATTTGGCAGCCATGATGCCAAATATGGGGATCATGAGAAGACATGGGAGTATAACCAATGGATCAAGGAACATCATGCATCAGAAGCTGCAAAGGACTGTGAGTTCCAACTAGAGTTGTCAACTCTTTGCTTGAAATACCTCAAGAAAGAACTTGAGCTGGAAAAATTAAAGAGGCAGTCATCTGGCAGTGAGCAGCAATCACCCCATGGTGTGGACTAACTTTGTATGATGTCACATCTGTAATATCCTGCTGTGCATTTTTTTTGTACTGTACTATTGTCCTTTTATTCCTTTCTCTCCTTTTTTTCCCATTTTCTGTCCTTCTGTACCTCATGTCTGGTTTACTTGCAAGAACTGGAATGAACTATTCATGACTTGTTGCCTGAAGTTCTCACCTGTTGAGTGAGCAAGTTCTCCATCAACCTCAATAATCATGTTATGCAAGATCAAGCAGCAGTGAATCCATCTTGTGGCATAGTCAAGATCCTTTTGCTGTTGGATTTGAATATGTAACTATTGAAGAGATTGAAATCAGCCTTTAAGAGAACTAAAAAAGTGTTCAGATCTAATTCAAATCCATTTTATTCTAAATGAATAGAAATTTCTTTCTAGTAGAGGACTCACTGATGATACATGATAGTTGAAGGTTCTCCTCTCTTGAGTAAGGCTTCCTCCCACTGGTTGTTTAAATGGTGTAACACACCATGTTTGTGCAGGATAGGCAGAATCTACCCATATCCACTTGCCATTATTAAGAAACTGTTCAGGATGGTAAGCAATGTGATTTCTTTGAAAGGCACTAGTGTCATGGATGCTCCCTGGGATACCAATGGTATAGTCCACAATTTTCAGATTGTGGGGTAGAATTACAATCCATAAAATGTAAGATATAACTTAATAGACAATAAATTAAGATATACCTGGTTTGAAAGTGAATAATGTGATTTGCAACTATAGAAGCCCTCTCCATGATAGCCAGGCTTTTGAAAAAGATTGAATGGAGATCTATCTACACAAAGAAATCCATTTCTCCATGCAGGACATGATCTAGATTCAACCCAAGCCTTTGCTAGCTCCTTTTCTTCTATGTTATCTTCACAGTGGGCTGAATCAAAGTGGATAACTGCATCATGGTGATGCAAAAGAGCAAGCATGACACATTTGTAACAGTTATGAACTGTGCCCACTGCAATTCCAGCCCATTCTGCTAAATCCTAGGTAGTAGCAGCATTCCCATAATGACCTATATCATTTAAAAAAATAGCAAGTTGCATCCAAACGGGAAGTTGTTGATAAGAGGCATCATAGAAGGTGGGATGGTTAGCAATCTTGTCCACAAGGACTGTAAAAACCTCAGGTGATACTCAAAGTTTGCAATGAAAAAGATAAGGACAGTGAAGTTTCCACTCTTTTAGAAGATGAATTTGAGGAGCATGGATGGTGCAGATATGAGGGGCAAGAACATGAGTGCAAGCAATCTCATCATGAGTTGCTTGAAGGATTCTCTGATAAGCAAGAAATTCCTGTGAGAAAAAATTTAATGAGCCAGAAGAAGGCTTAGAACTTGATGAAGAAGCATCAGAGCTAGAAGCTTGAACTCCAGAGGCAGAAATAATTGGAATGATCTCAGATGATGAGGAACTAGAGCTGATTGGAAGAAGTTCTGATATAGGAGGACTGCCAGGAATTAATGAATCAGAGGAGGAGGAAGTATCAAGATCTGAAGTAGAGGTGATCATATTTTGAGTCTTTTGAAGGAGTTCTAAAAGCTGGATTAAGTTGAGATCCAGCTGAGAAGACTGGAGAGCATCTAAAATCTTCTTGCGCTGTGATTGACGTGGCATTTGAGAGGAGTAGAGGTTGAGAGGGAAGAGGGGACTTTAACAATCTACTATAGATTTCTTATATGTACCCTAGAACACTTATTTTTGGCTTATCTCTAGCCTTGGGCCTTATCTTTGATGTAGTGGCAATGCTTTTTACCTTTTTTGGTCATATTTGTAAGCTTAGCTGTGTTGTCTAAGACTTTGCACAATGATGCACCACTTGAGTTTGAGCACCCCCTCCACCAAGTGAATCAGTTATCTTGAGTACAACCACTGGCCTCCTGCCTCTGTCATCTTGCTTTGACCACAAATGGTCACCATCTACCCTCTTCCAGTCATCTTGAACACAACTGCTAGCCTTTTGTCCCTCCTCCGATTTCAAGTGCTAACACTTGCCCTTCACCCCTCCTCTGTCACTTTGAACATGACCACTGGCTAGCTAGCCTTCCAACCCCCATCATCTCATTTCAAGCATGAATGGCAGGCTCCACCTTCCCTTCCAGTTGTCCCAAGTGCAACCACTCACCTTCAATCTCTCTTATCTGTTGAGTGTGAGTACTTACCATCCCCCCCTGTTGTCCTAAGCATAGCTGCCCATCTCATATCATTTCAGGCATGAATGCTTGCCTTCCATCCCTGTTGCCATCCTTGTCATCTCAAATGCAATCACTAGTGCTTACCTCCTGCTCTGATTATCTCATTTTGTAGTGTACAGCTCAGCTCAGCTCAGATCAGCCTGGCTTAGGGCATCAGGCCAGGCCAGTACAGCCATGTAGTTGATTTAGTGTACATACTACATGCTGTCCTAGATATGATAATGTACTTGGCCCCTGGTGGCCACCCAGGTGACATACAATGACCTTCTTCCCATGGTCCCCTTTGTGCAGTGGTGGGTGACCCCACAAGCAGCAAATCCCATCAGATGCAATGGCACAACAGCTTGAGTGGAGTTCAAATTTCCATGTAAAAATTCAGTACTGTTCACTTGACTTGTACTAGTACTTCTCATGTACTAGTGTGCTACTAGTATGTGAATAGTGCCTAATGAGAACCACTAATCTTCCATCATATTCTATTAAGTTCTATCACATGATATCATCATGACATCACTGTATTAGTAATGCATAGCCATGAGTAGTATATAAACCATGTAGATTAGTCAACTGGCTCTCCAGTCTTGGAATTGTTACTCATTTCCTCTCATTAGTGGTTCCATGGAACTGCTTGAGTGTGAATATCATAACATAATTCCAAGACTTCCCTCCTTCCACCAAACTGCTACACCTCTCATCCACACTGGACACTCTTCACCTTCTCTTTGAAATTTGTTGTGCCTATGCACAGATCTTTTCTGCTCATGCAGTTTTCTTTAATCTCCACATCCTTGCCAACTATCTCTACTTGTGGTTCAGTCCTAAGCCAACTGAAGACTTGGCAGAGAGCACCATTTAGGTCTGTCCCTTGCCAGGTCCTCTTGACCACTGTCCTGCCTCCCTTCTTCTCTATCCACACCCTTCACTCCTACTCCTAGTCAATTCCAGGCAGCCCTTGTGATAGAGTGTTTGTCAGTGGTGAAAACTACTCAGGGTGAATGGTTGCTATATGCAGCTTATTCCTGACAAGCCATGGTGAACCATCTGGTTCAAAGGCCAAGGTCACTGCAGAGAGTGCTCCATTCATTTCCCCCTCATTGATACCACTACCACACCAGCTCACCATCAAGACTTCACCATCTCCACCCTTGTCTTTGCTTCCCTCTCTAGCACTATACCTGGCCACCAGGGTTAAGGTGTGATGATTTATCAATGAATCTCATTGTTGACAGGAATGCAACCCACTCCACTGCTGCATATATGGTCATCTGCCATTATAAATAAGGATAATGTTGCTCTTGGGATCATGCACTACCACAGGTTTTGTAGTGCTTGATATCGACTGTAATTGCAGATGATCCAGATCACCCCTGTTCATGTGATTACAGGCGTTGTCACAACATCCACCTTTTGAAAGATGTTCACCAGCAATTGTCCCATTTTCATCCATTGTTCATGTTTCCTTTATCCCTATTCCCCTTCTCTGAGTGGTTTAAACACCAGCATGCCATAAAAAAGTGTGTAATGAGGATACTTTTCTAGCATTCGATCTGTCTTCACCACCCTATCATCCATACACTTGACCTCCCCTCTGGAGGAGATATTCCACCATGTCTATTCCAGGACCCTCTGCATGTCCTCTGCACTTTAGCCCTACAATTGAAGGAACTGCCACCTTTGTCTGGGCAGAACTTTGTGACCCACTTGCCCCCATTCCTGAAAATACTCCTCGCTCTGCTTCCCCCATGAATCCTCTGCCTGGACATTGTTCACCACCAATATCTCCCATGCCTTAACCTCTCCCTCCAATGAGCCCCCAGGATCCATTTGAGGCTCATCTCCAACAATATGTCCTATGGGTATACACCACCATGGCACAAGGAGGAGATGTCAGACTTCCACTACCTCCTCCAATCTCTAATCAACCCCACAAGCATCCTCCACCTTTGGACTTTTTGTTGCCTCTCCAGAACCAATGAGGTGGGAAGATTTCTCTGCTGTCCCAAGAGTTTGATTGTACACTATGGCAACCTCTCTTCCTCCTCCTTGAGCTGTCCCCTCGAGTGAAGGGAAAATTGGCAAGTCCATCACAGCCAAGCCAGAGACATATAACAGAGACAAAAGGAAATTCATTACATGGTGGAGGCCACTAGAACTTTACCTGGCTGGGTTTGAGGCTGAGCCCCTGAACAGAGTAAAGATTATAATTACACTATCATATATGAAAACTGGTACAGCAGGATGATTTGCAGACCCATTTGTCCAACAAGGAAGGGTCAACAAACTCACTTGGGGAGGGTTTGTAGACAAAACAAAGGCCACCTTCCAACCTTTGACCCTTTGAAAGGATGCTGAGAAGAAACTCTTCTGACTCAGACAAGAATGCAAACAGACAGTCCAAGATTTCTTTATCCAATTCCAACATCTCATGCTGGAAGCACAATACTCTGAATACTATATGGGGCATATCTTAGGCAATCAAGTGCACAAGATGGTCCACAATGATATAGTAGAATATGTGGAACACTCCTGCTCTTCACTCCTTGGATCTGACAAGCTGAGCCTCTAGCAACAAGCTCTAGAGGAAGCTGATGGAGTTCTGAAGGAGATCTATTTGTGCAAAAAAGAGCAAGAATATGCACCACCCTCACAACCACCATATCATCCTTGACCTCTGACTGCACCATCTGCACCAGTCACTGGTCCTTTGTCCATACCTCCCAAAGCTGCTACTACTTCTCCAGGGGTTTACCCTGGAGGAGGTCAACCCATGGACCTAGATGCAGCCTGTGCTGCAGGAAAATGTTGCTTTTGTGGCAAATCCTGGCCTTGTGCCAAACACCCTCTGCAATGGCAACATTGCCCTCAAACTCAGAAGGTCCACTTCCTGGGACAAGAGTTGGAATGGGAGGATGAAAAAGCATTTGAAGAGATGATCCACCATGTCATCAAAAATTCAGGTTTTGGAAAGGAGCAGTAGATAGTTATTGTACTACTGCTTAGACAATGCTATCTGTACACAATAAATATGCTGTTCTTGATGTACAAGAGTGTGAAACCAATGAAAGGGAACCAGGATTGGCCCCTGACATTCTGATCTATATTCCAGAGGATCCACCTAAGATTTTAAAAAGAAAAAATCTAAGCCAGAGATGCCTATTGGATACTGGTCTCCAGAATTTGCCAATAAAAAGGCAAAGAAAAGATCTTGGCTCAACACCATTGATCCTTGGACTATTTGCTGGATCAAAGCAGTAGTTGACAATGCAGAAGATGCAGTAGAGCTCTCCCACCTACAAATGTTTGTTCATGAGAGCAGACAAGTAGAGGTGACATCCAAACTACTGTGCAAACTCCAGTTAATGACAAATAAGAACACCCACTTCATATTGAGAGAGTTACAACACTGATCAAAATACATCAAACAAAGTGAGTGATCAACTAAGTCAGCACTTGAATGCCCAGTACAAATGACATTACCAGATCGAACAACTATCTGTACCAATATGCTAATCGACTCTGGATGTACAGGCTCAGTAATCAATGAAGACTTCATCATAAAAAACAATATCCCCACTCATAATCTCCCATGAGCAATGCCAGTATATAACACTGATGGAACCACTAAATCCAGCAGACAAATCACAAAATTTGTAGTTCTGCCCATCACAATCACCAACAAAAAACAAATATTGACATTGGCAGTAACCAATCTTAGTTCACATTCCATATACTTAGGCTATGACTGGCTCAAACAATACAATCCTCTCATAGACTGGAAAGCTGGAAGTATCATCATAGCCAATGATTCCTCCAGCTCATCAGTCCTAGAGGAAGATGGAGAAAATTGTGATGAGGGAGATCATCTTTTTAAGCTGGATACCCTTGCTTACCTCAGAAATATATCTACTGATGTGGCAGTGGCAGCCAATATAAAAAAGACAAAAAAATCTTTTGAGGAAATTGTCACTGAAGCATACCATAATTACAGTATGGCATGGTAAATGCCAAATAATTCCATGATATTTGAAAGTCCATTGTGCATGATTTCCAGAGTGGACTGCACAATATGGAGGACTTGTGTGCGATTTTTTCTGAGAGTAGTCACTGAGGATATCACTACTACATAGTACTTAGGTGCCCTCCTGTTGCCTTGTGCATCCTCACTGTGCTGCTGTTGTCCTTGTGTGTGCTTGCTGTGCTGCCACATGCCCTTCCATCGTCTGTCGCTGTCAGCACTCGCCTTGCACAGACTCCCATCACCCTCACTCCCATCGCCCTCACTGTGCTGCCATCATCCTTGTGTGCCCTCCCTTCACCGTCACGTGCCCTTGCATGCCCTCCTGTCACCTTCACATGCTCTCCCATTGTCCTTGCATGCCCTTCTGCTGCCCTCCTGGATTCTCCATCACTACCACATGCCCTCCCATTGTCCTCATTGCCCCTGTGTTACACTCCCATTGTTATAGCATGCCCTCATGTTGCCCCTGTGTGCCCTCCTGTCAACAGGAGGCTGCATAAATGTGATGCAAGGATGCACTTCTCCCATCGTGTGCAACGATGACAGTAGTAGTGGTATGCACATGGCCAATTCCACAGTGTTATGGCAACAATGGTAGTGGTAATGGTGTGTGCATGACCATGAGACCCTAAACTTTTTAAGAATGAGTGGCTGTTACAGTAGAAAAATATATTAGTTATTACATTCTATTATATATGTACTGCTACTTGCCCTCAGAATGTCCAGCACAATCCACAGCATTGGTTGGTTGTTGCCCAACCTGACGATGTTCCTGTTGCACACAGCCATGATTGGCTCCCACTTGTCGTCATACTTGAGCTAGGCCAGTGTGTTGATCATCCAATGTAGCAACACCTCACCTTCTGTATAACAAGGAACCTGGCAGATCATGAACTTGTTGTGGTCCTCTAGTGTGCAAAGCAACACAAAGTTGATCTAGGCAATAAACATAAACCCAGTGATGTTCACCATCATTATTGACAGTGCAAGCAAAATGTACTGTGAGAACAAGCACTGAGGTGACTTGTGGTTGTCCACCATGCTGATGGAGAACAGATTGTGGAGGCATGTCTCCTGCATGGACAGCACCAAGAGTCCAGCTTTGGGTTGTTGATTGCTGTGGTGCAGTCTTGGCCAGAGTTGTGCTTGAAGAGGTGTTGGAATTTATTGATTACCTACGCATTTAGCTTACATAAGCTAGTTCTTACATCGCACCATTAGTTACCTAAGAGCCCGTTCAGAAGCATGTTTTTGGGCAACTAGCATTGTTTTAGTTTATTTGATCAGTTGTGAAAAGTTTGGCATTGTCTGCTGGAATTGGAGCAGAGACAATTATTTACAAACCTTCTTTCTCCTGTGTCATGATGATCCATCCTCAGTCAGATTCCAGCCACATTGAATATACCTATCTAAAGCAATGTGCCCTTATCTATAATTACATCCATTCCCTTCTCAGCTGTCTCAATCAAGCAGTTACTGCTATGACTGAAGAAATACAACCAGAAGGCAGAGCAAGGTGGACTGACAGCAAGGTAGATTCAATGATGGAACTTCTTGTTGCACATAGTTCAGAACATGGAGATGGTGCAAACTTCAAGAAATCAACTCTCAATGCTCTTGCAGTGCACCTGAGACCCCTTCTTGTGAGTGGCAAGCCCAAGGATACCAAGAGTATCAAAAACAAGTGGAGTCAGGTGAGTCACCAGATTATTATGTACCTGGCAACTTTTACTACTGGATCCCGTAGCTCAAAAGCAATCACTTAATGATCTGTGCCTGGCATACAAAATCTGGAGTCCACTGGGACAATCAACATGGTGCTGATATCAAGCTTTTGAGAAGTATAATTCATCCAAAAGTGTGGCAGGGGGGACTGGGGACTGAAACGAGGGTAATTGCATGGGAGCTTAGCATCTGGCTCAACAGATATCATACTGCCTTCTTTGGGACTATGGAGAGAAGATGAATTTGCAGATGCTGTAAGAGAGAGTGAGAGGTGAGGTATGTTAGAAGTATGATTTTGAGGGGAGTCCTGCATATGCATTGTCACTACTGGAGGACTATCTACAATGGGGGCACAGGAGAGGAGGCTGTTAAGGACATCAGAGTCTGACCTTGAGTCATCTGACTCTAACTTCCCTCTGCCACTCTGCCTGGTAGCTGACTGCTTTGCAAGTTCCTATCAGTCAAGGCTGTTCTGATCTCAAGTCTCACACTTCTAGCACTGCTCATCCTCGACCACCCTCACACCTTACGTGCCAAGACCACATCAGTGTCACTCGCTATCCCCCAGAGTGGCTGTGGGCCTCTCAGCATTTCTCTCATGGTCAGACTTTGAGTCCATCCATTGCCCCATCACCATCTCATATTGAGCAATAGTGGGGTTGAAAATGGTTTGAAGCATTGCCTCACTCACCTCCTCCCTCCAATTTGGGTCTTGTTGCTTTCATTTTCTCTCATCTCTTGCCCCTGCTCTCTACTTTCTGGCAACACCCCCCATCTACTTCCAGTATGTTAGTCTGGTTTCCACATCTGTGACTTATTCATTGCATTTTCAGCCACCCTTCCGCCATTCATTATGGCAACTGCAGTCTCAAGATATGTTTCCCAAACCTGCTCCTCTGATCGTGAGTTCTCATACTCCATTGTATACTCTGTGCTGGGCTCACATGTCTTACAAGTCACCTTCAACTGCTTGGATGCAAAAGCAGTTGCTTGCAACAGCCAGGGTTCAACCATCTACACAACCCCCAACATCAATTTTGTTCCCAAACTCCATAACAGTAGAGAGGAGTTGCATGCCTGAGTCAATGGGCATTTTTGGATGGCCAACTGCTTCTAGTGGCCTCAGCTATTTTGCAAGGAGTACGAGTATGCTGTCTGTGTCCCCCAGAAGGAACATCATTCTTTCCCTGACCATATCTCATGGGCATGGTATTGCCCCTCTGAATCAGATTTCGAACCACTCAACATGGCCTTTCCTGTCAGAAAACTCAAGGAAGAAAAGGCACTCAGCATTGGTTTTTTGTACAAGATTGCTGGCAACTGATATGCGGAATGGAAAAAGACTTGCGGAGATAAGCAAGACATCATGAACCAGATGCTGAAGTCTCTCAATCACGATGTGATGGTGCTCCTCTACCATCCCCTCACATACTGTGACGTTATTGTTTTTGTCACTCAAGCACAACAATATTTCCTCAACATCTTGGCTTTCCTTGACTATGTTCAGCATGTGGTCCCCCATATCGCCTACCCTCCTGTTATCCCTGTCTCTGTCCGGACCAACTGGATGGGGTGCTTTACTACAGACTGTTATGGAGCATGTCCCTCTGGACTGCTAACAACAAAGGTTCTATGTAAGGAGGCACTCACAAAGAGGTACAATGTCTTACAAAGAATAGAGAGGCAAAAGAGAACAGTTGAGGTGACTGTTCAGGCAGGAGCAAGTCCAGAATAGAGGAGGTGGAATTGTGCAGGTTTAGCTTGGGGTTTACAAGCAAGGTACTAGTTACTTATATACCCAGAAGAGATGTGCATGGACCAAGATAAGGGTAGGCATAGAAGACGATAGAAAGAAAGAGAAAGTAAGAGAACTACTGCAGATGGCTATGAGGATAACAATAGTGTGTGAGAGAACGCTGTTAGGAGATAATTGTCCAAATGAAGAAGATCAAGTAAGAACAGAAATGGTGAAAGAGTAGTCGAACTCATCAAGAGAGAATGTTACAAGGAATTGTAAGTACCTGGCATGTGAATGCAGATACATAAACAGGATGTGTTCGGAAACAAGAAGAAGACCAGGATGTAAGGAGAAAATCATAACAGTACCCCCTTCATAGCTTTGCAGTGCTGCTGTGTTCCTAAGCTCCAGAGGAATCCACACCGTTGAATACCAGCTGGTTGTCATTAAAGTCCTCAGTAGTAAAGGGGCAGTTTGTGAGGAAGTGTCCAACAGCTCCACAAAGGGAGCAACAGAGGCTTGGGCACGCTTTGGCCACATGTTCCCAGCAATTGCACACAGAGCAATGGAAGGTGAGGCAGTGGGAGATGGGATGTCCAGGGGCGTACTGGGAACAGTTGGGACATCTATACTGTGGACAGCTCCATTGCAAATGTCCATATCTTCCACAGGTGTAGCATCTATGGCCAGAGAGATCCATGGCAGCAAGACAGGCTTTGGTGTCTGGGGGGATGGGGAGGACCCAAGTTGGGGAAGGGAGTATTGTGACACCAGTTGGGAGGTCTTGGACGTGGACATTGGAAGGTAGGGAAAGACCTGGAGGGGGTGCAGAGGTTGGTAGAGAAAGACGAACTGGTAGCAGGTTTTCAGGAGTGGTGGGGCAAGTGACAGGTGGGGATTCCTGGGTAGCATGCAGCACATTGGTATCTAAATAGTTATTGAGATCTGTCTCATTTAGGGAGAACAAGATTGCCTGTAGGAAATCTCCCAAGGCACCAGGGGGAAAGGCAGAAATTACCCATCCAAACTGAGGGTGATCCATCATATCCAGGGCGTGGAGGCAGAGTTGATCAAGCATGGCGGTTTGTGCAGTGGCAAAAGAGGGATTGGAAGATAGAATTCTGGGAGAATGGCTGAAGGATGGAAGCAAACAAGTCTGATGAAAGAATAGAATTGCTTCCATGAGAGGAAGTGATCTAAAGAGGGGTATGCTCTCAGCAATGGTGAGTAGCTGCGGGTGGTCTAAGATATGGGCATAAGTGGTGAGCCTCTGAAAGCATGGTAGGGCAGTTGGGTAGAGCTGTTCTAAAGCCCAGTCAGGGATCTCCCTTCAATGTAAATGCGAAGGGGAGATAGAAACCCATGGGGTTTGTACAGTGGCAGATGGGGATCTAGGGACATCTGAAGAACTGGGGCAATGGGGTGGCAATGAAGCAGTAAGTGAAGTAGGTGATGTGATGGAAGTCACAACTCAAGTGTGGTGTGGTGCATTTGATGGTGGTATTGAGGCAAGGATAACAATGAGTATGGTGATGATAGCGGCAAGAGATATAGTGGTGAAGATTGCAGTGATGATGAGGATCTGGTGAGGGGTGAGCATTGTTGCTCAAGAGGAGAGGGAGCTTTTATATTGTCTAAGGAGAACAGGAGTGTGACAAAGGTTTCGCTCAGGTTCCCAGGTGTTCTCCAAAGTGGGGTATCCTTTCCACTTGATCAGGTACTTGTGGCAGTTAGTAGAATCCAAATGAGAGAGTATAGCCTCAATTTTGTATTCTTCTTCACCATCCACAAGATCCGGTGGCACTGGGATAAAGTTTGGGCCATGCTCTGGTGTGGTCCAATAGGAGGATAAAAGGGAGGCATGGAAAACATCATGGATGTGCCATGTAGGGGGTAACTTTAGCTGATACGCCACAGGGGAGAGTACCTTAGTGATCTCAAAGGGTCCTTCCCTTTTGGGGGCAAGTTTTTGTGACAGATATCTGAGTTTAAGGTTGGTGGCTTCAAGCCAAACCTTATCTCCTACTTTCCATGGCGTGAACTTGGTGGAAAGTCGCTCTTTCATGAGGCATTGAGCAGTGGAATGAGCAGCCAGTGCTTCTTTCTGTGCTTCAGCAAGGGTAGAAAGGCATTCTTCTACAGAAGGAACAAAGGATTTCCCTAAAGGAGGATAAGCTCTAGGTTCGTACCCCATCATGAGGTAGTAAGGCAATTGGTGGATCAATGAGTGGGCTGTGAAGTTATGGGAGAATTCTGCAGTAGAAAGCAAGGTACTCCAGGTACCAGGGCATCCTTGGCAAAAGATCCGAAGATAAACTTCGAGTTCCTGATTGGCTCTCTCAGTTTGGCCATCAGTCTGTGGGTGGTATGTGGAGGAGAGCTTTATGTCATATTGGAGGAGTCTGGCTAGCTCTTTGGCAAAGGAGAAAGCAAACTGAGGTCCTCTATCAGAGATACAGGAGTCGTGCAGACCAAATCTAGGGAATATATGCTAGAAAAAGAGTGATGCTACTCTGGCAGCAGAGATGTTTTTGGTGCAAGGGAGGAGGATTACCCCCTTTGTAAGGCCATGGTCAACCATGACCAGAATTGAATCAAAGGTGTTGGAAAGAGGAAGATCTGAAATCAGATCCATAGAGATCTGCTGGAAGGGGCACACAGTGGAGGTGGGAAGAGGCAAAAGAGGGGGTACAGTGGGATGGGTATTTGGCTTGGCCGCTTGGCAGATAGCACAGCCGAAAATAAAGTGAGAGATAAATGAATGCATGCCAGGCCACCAATAATCATGAGAGAGGCAGGCATAGGTGCGAAAGAGGCCTTTGTGGCCCCCACTGGGCAAGGAATGAAGAGAGAAGACAAGTTCATGACAAGCATTGGGGGGAATGAAAAGACAACCTTTGTAGTAAAGGCGTGGGGCATCATAGTGCCAATCAGCAAGAGAGGAGCAAGGGAAGAGGGGGAGAGACTTCTCCATTGCATGCAATGCCTTAAGGACAAGTGGATTGTTGGCTGAGGAGCTGGCAATCTTGGAGGTAAGTGCTAGGTCTAGTGTGGAGATGATTTCTGGGTCAGAGAGGATGGGGTGGATATTGTCAGAGGACATATCAATGTCATGACAGCAGGACAATGCATCTGCAGGAGTCATGGCGGTTCTAGGGAGAATGGTCCAGAGGAGATGATACTCCTGAAGGAAGAGGCTCCAGCAAGCTTGACAACACAAAAGCTTTTGTGGGGCTTTTATGAATGAGAGGTTCTTGTGGTCAGTGAAGATAGTGACTGGGTGTTTAGTCCCTAAGAGGTATTGTCACCATTCTTCCAAGGCGTCAATGACAGCCAGGAGTTCTTGATCATAGATGTCATAATTGTGTTCAGCATCATTAAGGGTGCAAGAATAGTAGGCACATGGATGAGAGTCCCATTGATATCTTTTTGCACAAGGATGGCTCCTACAGCTATAAGAGAGGCATCTGTCATGAGAAAGCATGGCTTAGAAGTGTCTAGAAGGGCAAGAACAGGGGCAGAAGAGAAGATTTTTTTGAGATGGAGGAATGCAGCTTGTTGGGCATCATGCCAGATCGATGGTTGAGTGTTCTTGGTAAGGAGGTTTAATGGGGCAGCAATGTTGGCAAAGTTAGGAATGAATTTGTGATAAAAGTTGCAGAAGCCAAGGAAAGAGCAGATAGCTTTGATGGTGGAGGATGGTTGCCATTTGGCAATGGCAGAGAGCTTAATGGGGTCCATATGTACTTGTCCATTCCCTACAATAATACCTAGGTACTTGATCTCTGGAGCATCAAAGGTACATTTGGAGAGTTTGAGCATAAGCCCATGCTCTCTAAGTCATGCTAGAACTTGGCAAGTGCAGTTAATATGATCAGGGAGGGTGGAAGAGTGAACTCTGAGGTCATCCATAAAGATCTCAAGCCATCCTTCAGGGGTGATATTATGGAAGACCCAATTCATGAATGCCTGGAAGGTGGGCGATGAGTTACGTTGCCCAAAGAACATGCCAGTGGGTTTATAAAGACCCAGGGGAGTAATAAACACAGCTTTCCACTGGTCTTCTTCATGAATGTAAATATTATTGTACCCCCAGTGGATGTTGAATTTCAAGAAGTACTTTGAGTTCTTCATTCAATCAATGAGGTCAGAGACAAGGGGGAGTGGGTATGCGTTCTTGATAATGTGTTCATTCAAGTACCTGTAGTCCTGGCAGGGACGAAGTGAACCATCCTTCTTTGGGACAAAGAAAAGAGGTGAAGTTTGAGGGAATTTGGACTCAACAATGTGTCCAGTATGGAGATGTTCATCAACAAAAGCTCTGCAAGCTTCCATCTCAGCAGGGTTCAAGGCATAGGCTTTGGCTCGCTTTGGAACAAAGAAGTCCTTAAGCTTAATGACATGATCATAAGGTCGATGTGGGGGAAGGGCATCATGGTTCTTTTCTTCGAAGACATCAGAGAAGTCAGTGTATGGCCCAGGAAGGATTACTTCTCTTTTGATATTTTGCTGAGCAATTTCCATAGCGATAGTGGTTTTGCATATGGTTTCAGCAGAGAGCCAAGTGTTCCTATCTTGAAGATCCAACTTGATATTCTGATTGGCATCTAGTCCTAACCATCGAAGGAGATATCACTCAGGGATTTTGTCATGCATGGGAAGGGGATTTTCAGGAAAGGAAAGAGTTCTATCCTTCCAGTCAATGGTATGGTTGTGATCAGCAAGCCAGTTCATTCCAAGGATGATCTGTGGTCTTCCGAGACCGATGATCATAAAGTGAAGTGTTTCTGTTTGTTCGGGGAAAATGATAGTGGCATTGGAGAAGAAATGGATTGTGCCAGCCTGATTGGCAGTGCCATCAATGTTCAAGGCTTGTATGGGTTTGGGAAGGGAGTGGAAGGGAAGGCCAAGTCTTTTGGCCAGTCAATGGTCAATGAATGTTCTGGTGGCTCCACAGTCAATAAGTGTGGTGGTATCGACAGTTTTTGCTTCATGAGAGAGTCTAATGCGAATGGAAATGGACTTTTCTGATTCGGATGACAAGGTTACATGGGCAATTCTATAGAGAGGTAGTGTCGACTCATCTCTCCTTCTCAAAAATCCTCCATGATTTTGGTGATAGAGGTGATGGATTCCTGTGCAGATCTGAAGCTTTGCTTCAACTCCTGGAGGATTTCCTGAGTAGTCTTCCCTCCAGCAGTGAGGGAATTGATGTACTGCGTTAGATCACTATTAGGCTGTGTCTGTATAGCATGGATTCTATTGGGGTTGTGAGGGGGGCAAGGCAGTGAAGAAGAGGTGGACTGATTTGGATGGTTCCTGGTAGAACAACCGCTCTGCTTGCAAATGAAGCATAGTTTGTTATCCAAGCATCGCTTCCATTCGTCTGGTGACAAATTTAGGGCATTGATGTCCATAGCATTGGGATCTCTGGTAGGAATTTGAGGGGTGAAAGATCTTTGGGGAAAAATACAAGTAGATCCTGGATGATCCTAGTGGTGGTGGTGACTCTGGAAGCCATTCGAATCTGATTGGCTTCAAACTGCTCAACCTTTGAGTACCAGTCTGAGATCTTCTTTGGCATGGTTTCTAATCCAGCCATTCTGGAGCGATGGTATTGATGCAGGCCTTGTTCAAAAAGGCCAATCAAGGCAAGGTTGTTAGTGAGGGCAGCTATGGTAGACAAGATGCGAAATTCTGATACATATTTGTGCAAGTTGGAGACAGTGTTTTGTCGTAAAGTGACAAGCTTTTTCATGGCATCAGTGGAGGAATCTACAAGCTGGAAAGCAACCTGGAAAGCTGCCTTGAAGTCCTTGTAAGTTCTGAAAGAAGGGGGAGACTTGTTCATTGCCTCCTGGCGAATAACAGTAGCCCAAGCAAGGGCAGAGTCCTTTTTCATGTAGGAGAGTGCAAAAGTGATTTGTTGGTCATTGGAGGTATAGATCTCCTTGTTGATCAGGAGATAAGTGTCTACTGAAAGGATCCAAGACTCAGCAGAGGAGGAATCTCCGTCATAGTCAGCAGGGACTCCAATCTTGATTTTGGTAGGCTTGGAAGACATGTCTTTGTCAGAGTCTTCGTTTTCAGAAGGATCTGGGGAAGGAGGACAATGAGGCAGTTGTGGGTGGATAGGTTGGACAGGGATGGGAGGTGTTGGGGCAGTATATGCTGAAAGCAGTAGAGCAGCAGAGGTATTGTGCTCAGGATGATGTACTGGTTGAATGACAGGCACAGCCCAGGGGTCAGAAGAACTATCAGGTCTGATGGCAGGTTCTGGTTCTTCAACTTCGATGGGTTCAGGCTCAGAGGACTCTCCTCTAGCAATAGATCTGCAAATAGCTTGTTCTAATAAAGCATTGTGGTGATGTGGTACTTCAGGGGGATGGTTTGGGTTAGACAAACCAGAGATTCTTCTTGGTGATGACGTATTGACAATGGGTTCCCTACTCTGCTGGCAGGAGGGGAATGTGGAAAGCTAAACCTTTTGTTATGGAGCACATCCCTCTGGACTGGTAACAACAAAGGTTCTATGTGAGGAGGCACTCATGAAGAGACACAATGTCTCACAAAGAATAGAGAGGCAAAAGAGAACAGTTGAGGCGACTGTTCAGGAAGGAGCAAGCCCAGAATAGAGGAGGTGGAATTGCACAGGTTTAGCTTGGGGTTTACAAGCGAGGTACTAGTTACTTATATACCCAGAAGAGATGCGCATGGACCAAGATAAGGGTAGGCATAGAAGATGATAGAAAGAAGGAGAAAGTAAGAGAACTACTGTGGATGGCTATGAGGATAATGACAGTGTGTGAGAGAATGCTGTTAGGAGATAATTGTCCAAATGAAGAAGATCAAGTAAGAACAGAAATGGTGAAAGAGTAGTCAAACTCATCAAGAGAGAATGTTACAAGGAATTGTAAGTACCTGGCATGTGAATGCAGATACATAAACAGGATGTGTTCGGAAACAAAGAGAAGACCAGGATGTAAGGAGAAAATTGTAACACAGACAGTAAAGTCTGTGGTAAGTTTTTCTATGCTGGTGTCCCTGTCTGGCTTGAATGCTCCAAGTACACCATCATCTCCGAGATGAACATCCTGAATCCAGTCCAATATACATTTCCTGATGACATTGTATGCAGCATATACTTAGAAGGCAGGAGGCCAGCACAGCAGTTTGACTGTCTGTATTACAGTCCACACCCACCTCCAAGGGTTCATCTCAAGTGGGCAAAGTGCCCATACAAGCACAGACTAGGTGTGCAGCACAAAGGGAGTCCACTCATCCACAGTCTAGTAAGTACTTTGTGCCATTGTTTTAACTGTGCATTAATGTGCTATTCAGATCCTGCACGCAGTGGTCATAAGCACACCAGTGGTTGCAACAAGTGGACTGAACTGACCTTGCCTGAGATGCCTGCTCCTCTACTTGTTTGGGAGAATGCCATGAAACTCGTGGCCAAAAAGGGGGTCTTTGTGGAGAATAAAGATGTGGATCAGGGATATTGTGTGCCAGAACCTGCTCTCCTTATCTCTGGCCAGACATCCGAGTGTTGTTAGCTTTTCATGACAAATTGGCTGGCCATTCGACCCTTCTGGATTAGCTGGCTTGATCATGACCCCCCCATGCACTTTCCCACTCCCCAGCTATGGAGGGAGTTTCTGCACAAAGCACCAAGTAGGGAAGAACTCGAGGTGGACTGCAAGCACAAATGGAATGCTACAGCTAAGGGCCGCAAGTTGGCCACTCTCGAGATTTTCAGTGAAATTGCAGGGGTGGTGGTGCAAGGGTCGTGTAACACACCCCAAGACACTGTTGAGTGGTGCAGCAAGCATATTCCTACCACCTCATTGTCTAACCCTCCGCCACACCTCATCAGAGCTATCTTGTGGGAGATTTACAAGATCAGCTGGCACTATGAGTTGTGTGCCCTCAACCAGGCACTTAAACCTCAACTGTGGGTGGAGAATTGTACAGAATGATTAGATATGATGCATGCCATCTTCCCTGATAGTGCAGGCCTCATGCTTTGGTCTGAGCCTTTACCAACTTGCCCTGGCAACCTGGGACTGATGGACTCCCACATCGACAACCACTGCATGCTCAAGAGCTTTTGCTACCTTCTCTTCACCTGTGTTAAACACTGGGGACAAACTCCAGACTAACTCCAGACTTCGGAGTTAGGTTAGTCGAACAGGACTTGGCTTCACCTTATGTGGTGCGCCTTTGCAGAAAGTCTGGTGTCCCAAATTTGTGGAGGGTCAGAGTTCAGAGGAGAGTCTTGGACTCAAGGAGATCGTCAGATCAAGATGAGGATGGGACAAAATTAAGTCAAGGTTAAGTTGAGATTTGAACTGAGGTATCTACTGACAGAAGTAGAGACTTTATATACTAAGAGAGATGAGATTGGGTAAGTCTTCAATGTGTGCAGGCACAGAGGTAACTATGTAAGT
>JBBPKI010000699.1:6375-19059 GCA_038089155.1 Nevesoporus exiguus
ACTTTAAATACAAAAAATAGTTTCTCTTCTCTCTCCCCTTATGTACAGTATGAAAAAGATTTTGACAATGATTCTTCCACATGTTACTCTTCCAATTCAGAGCAAGAATCCCCTATCTATAGAGTACACCTACCTTCTACCAAGATCAGGTCTCCATGAAGAGACTGTGATATAGTGCTTAGTGCTGAAGGTTCTTCAAAGGAGGTTGCTGCAAGGAAATGCAGGCTTAATTTGGTCAAAGAAAAAGAAAAAAATATTTATGAGGATAGTTTCCCAGAATGAATCCTCTTATGAAATATCAAGATCCAATATGAGATCCTTATGGACATCTTGATTGCACACTCCACTACCAAGAACAAGAGATACACATGCAAGGCCCTCTTGGACAGTGGTGCTAATGGTGTGTTTATTGACAAGATGTGGGCTGAACAAGTCAAGTTACCACTATGAAAGATGAATAAAGAGATCCCAGTCTTTAATGTAGATGGAACAAAGAACTCTGCTGGATCAGTTACCCATCAAGCAGAGGTAATTCTTGATTACCAAGGACACTGCAAATGCCTAGTTGTGGAAGTAATGAACTTAGGCAAAAACAATATGATCTTAGGGTATACATGATTGGCCAAGCATAATTCAACCATTGACTGGACAAAAGGAGAAGTGAAGATGGTGAGATGTCCCAGATCTTGCTATATGTTATCAGATAGAGGTACTCAATTAGCAAAAGAAGAAGAAGAAGAATTGAAGCACGCCTTGACTGTGCATCAATTCATTAAGAATCTTGAAGTACCAAAAAAAAAGAACCCACTTTAGAAGAAATGGTTCCAAGAGAATATCACCACTTCCTTGATGTCTTCAGCAAAAAGGAGTCAGAATGACTACCTCTTTGCAAACTGTGGAATCATGAGATAAAGCTAAAGCCTAACTTTCAACCAAAAAAGGCTAAAATCTTTCTAATGAGTAAAGACAAGATGGAAGAGCTCAAAAGTTTTGTTGAAGAACAAACTAAAAATGGCTATATCTGGCTGTCATGCTCACCACAGACTTCCCCAGTCTTCTTCATACCAAAGAAAGATGGCAAGAAGAGATTGGTCCAAGACTACTGTTACCTCAATGAGTGGACAGTGAAAAACAATTACCCCTTACCACTCATAAGTCAACTAGTGGATAAGCTCCAAGGGGCAAAGCTCTTCACCAAATTAGACCTTCAATGGGGCTATAATAATATTTGAATTAAGGAAGGAGATGAATGGAAAGCTACCTTTGTCTCACACTCAGGAGCCTATGAACTGCTGGTTATGTTCTTCAGACCATGCAATGCACCAGCAACTTTCCAACAAATAATGAACAAAATATTTGCAGATATGGAAGGTGTTGTCATTGTCTACATAGACGATATAATGATATTTACCAAGACAGATAATGAAGAAGAACATGACAAAGTGGTTCCAGAAGTTCTTAAATGGCTAAAAGAACACAACCTATTTCTCAAGCCAGAAAAATGCTTTTTTAAGCAAAAAGAGGTCGAATTCCTTGGAATGGTAGTTAATACCAAAGGAATTAAGATGGAAAAAGGAAAGGTGGAAGCCATCCTAGAATGGCCAACACCTAAAAATGTCAAAGGAGTCTGAAGTTTCCTAGGACTCACCAATTACTACTGAAGATTTATTCAAGACATGTCAAAAGTCTCCCATCCCCTGAATGATCTTACAAAAAAAAGACCAACCTTGGCAATGGGGACCCAATGAACAGGGCGCTTTTGACTCCCTAAAGGAAAGCTTTACCACAGCCCCAATACTTGCATATCCAGATAATAATAGCAAGTTTTGGCTAGAGACTGATGCTTTGGACTTTGCAACTGGTGCAGTTCTTTCCATCAAACAAGAAGACAAGTGGCATCCAGTTGCCTTTCCTCTGCTTCCATGACCCCTGAGCAGAGGAATTATCCAATTGCAGATAAGGAAATGCTAGCCATTATTCTTGCTCTAGAACAATGAAGGCATTATCTTGAGGAGGCAGAGGAATTTGAAGTATGGATGGACCATGCCAACCTTAAATACTTCATGATGAAACAAGATCTTAATTGTTGACAAGCAAGATGGTCTCAATGGCTATCTAGATTCAATTATATCTTAGTCAACAAGCCTGGATCTCAAATGGGAAAGGCAGATGCTCTCTCTTGATGAGAGGATCATGCTGTTGGCATAGACAAAGACAACAAGGGCATTCAAATGATCCCTGAAAATAGAGTAAGGATACAAAGACAAGGCTTCATGATCGAGGAAGAAGAGAGAAAGCTCCTTGAAAGAATCGTGGAAGCACAAGAACAATGGAAGGGTGATGATAAACCAAACTTGGTTACAAAAGACAGAATCTTGTATCTTGGTGACAAGATTTTCATGCCCCCAGCAGGACAATTGCACCAAGATATAATCATGCTTTACCACAATTTGCCTATCACAGAGCACAGAAGTGCAAACAAGACATGGAACTCAATAGAACAATACTTTCAGTGGCCTGGACTTCAAACCCAGGTTACAGATTATTGTTCAAGGTGCAATTGTTGTGCATGAATGAAACCAATGAACAAAGCCCCCTTGGGAGAATTAATTCCTAACCCAATTTCAAATGGTTGTTCAGGTCCAGTCTCTCTGGACTCAAGTCCAATTGGAGGTCCAAAGGTGCTGAGGGGTGGTCAACAAAGTTTGTCTCAGAGTTGGACTGAAGTCTGGAGTGGAGGTGTTGGAGTGGAGTTGCATAGAAAGGATGTTGGTGCAGGACTTATGTGTCATGCCCTTGAACAGGTCTGTGTCCTCATATTTCAGAGGAGCGGAGTTCCAACAGGAGGAGGGGGGGATCATGACAAGGATCAGGAGAGGTGACTAAATCAATATTTGTGCTGAGGGGTACACGACAGAGGTACAGAGAGTTTTATACTAAAGGGTGAACAGGGACATCAAGGATGTCAGGGAATGAGTGAGATAATATCAAGGGTCCATAAGGGACCAAAAAGGGATGGAGGAAGCAAAGAGATGTATAAACAGAATGTATGAAAGATATCCAGGTCTGAAGATAGCCAAGTCCCTGTGCAAGCACAGCCTTGGTCCAGAGTGGAGGATTGGAGCTCCAAGCATGGAGAAAGCAGAGGTGGACTGAGGGTGGCAGAGGTGGCTGGAGATGGCCAGATATGAGGCCGGAGGAGGTGGAGATGGATGGGATGTTATGGATATGACAACAGTGTAGAGAACTGTGGTTCCCTACATTTGTATTCCAGTTTTATAGGGCATCTGATGGCATTGCAACTCATCCGATGTTATCCAGATCGTCCCAATGTTATCCCGGTAGACCAGATGACTTCCCAGTACATTTCCGGTCGGGATTGATCTCCTACATGACCAGGTTGCACAGAAACTGGCTGGAGTTGGTTTATACCAGCTAGGATCACTTCCCAGTGTCATTTACCAGTACTCTGGTGTCTGGGTATCTTTGTTTGTGACTGGTTTACATTGTTTTGGAGCCAGTTTAGCTATTTTTATCTATTTGACATTGTTTTATGTTAGTTGAGCACTACATAGGCATGTCACTACTTACCTAATACAGTTTTCCCTCCTCCTTTGTATTAGAACACACAGTATAAGCCTAAATGCCCAGTCCTAGGTGCCCCTCACTGTCTGCATTGTGTGCAGAAGTCTGGGTGTTGACAACCTAGACCTGTGAAGGCTTTGGTCACTACTAACTAGACTTGCTTAGAATCAAGAGGAAGTTCTAGGGGAATCAACCAGGACTTGACTGAAGTCTGGTCATTGATGACATTCAGATTATATACTACAGAGTACTTTAGGGCAAGTGTGAGAATACTTACTAAGTAGCTACGTCATTGTGGAGTGGGAAAGAGATAAGGGTCTAGACCAATGGTAATTAAGGAAGCGTGTAGATAAGAGAAGTCTAGAATGAGTGTGACTAAAGTGAAAGGTAATGACCTAGACTTGGTCAGGTGACATGTCCCATGGTCATGTGATAGTGGTCATGTGACTTGATAAGATAAGATAAGGAGAAATCATAATATTACCCCCCTCCTATGAATCGCATTCCAGGCAATTGAAGGGAATCTGGGAGAGTTCTGTTATGTTTGAATAAGAAGAGAAAAGTGAATCAAAGTCCGTTTGAAGCAACCTCAACTTTCAAGGTGCTGAGGGATTGGATAAATAGAAGTCCTTTAGTGCCTCTTTGGTGTTGGAGAGGTGGCTCTGAGGTTCCCACATGTGGTCTTCCTCCTCATAGCCTTTCCAGTGTACTAAAAATTCCAGAGAGTATCCTTTAAGTTGAGAGTTGACTATGTACTTGACTTCAAACTCCTGTATTCCTTCTTGTGTGCCCTCAACGGGTCCTGGGGCTACTACAGGTTGATTTTCAAGGCGTTCCTTGTACAGTTTAACCCTTGAAATATTTACAGTAGGGTGAATTCACAGGGTGGAAGGTAATTTTAATGTGACAATGTTGGGACCTGTGAATGCTGTAATTTCATAAGGGCTAATCCATCACTCAGTAAGCTTCTTCAAGGCCCAATTGAGTTTAATGTTCTTGGTTGACAACCAGACCATATCTCTGATTGTCAAATCCAGAACCTTGGAGTGGTGTTTATCCACTTGTTTCTTCATTGATTGTTGAGCTTTTTCAAGGGATTCTTTAGCTTGCTCAAGCGTCTTGGAAAAGTCCTGTGCAAATGCCAAGGACAATTCATTTTTTGTAATTATGGGTTCAATACCCATTCTTGGTTCATAAGTTTTAGTAACTTCAAACAGTGTCTTTTTGGTAGCAGAGTGTTGGTGATTGTTGTAAGAGAATTGTGCCAAGGGTAACTATTCTGCCCATTTATCTTGTTTTTCGGTGAAGAGCCAAAGATATTGTTGAAGGTCTCTATTGACCCTTTCTGTCTGTCCATCCATTTGAGGGTGGAAAGCTGTAGACATATTAAGGTCAATCTTGAGCATTTTGCCAAGATCCTTCATTACTTGAGAAGCAAATTGTGGTCCTTGATCTGAGACAATGGACCTTGGTAGATGTTAAATGCCGGTCTCTCCAGACTCAAGTCTGACCAGAGTTGTGGAGTTCTAGGGGTTGACGGAGGAGTTAGTATAGGAGATGGACTGGAGATCTGAGCAGAGGAGTCGGAGTGGAGGTACTCAGGAGGACATTGGCGCAGGACTTATGTGTTGCACCTCTAAGCAGGTCCGTGTCCTCGTATTTCGGAGGAACAGGAGTCCAACAGGGAGGAGATAGGGTGATTGCGAAGTGAGGGGAGAGTGATTTAGTCGATATTCATACTGAGGAGTACATATAGGAGGTACAGGAGTTAAATAGTGTGGAGTAAGCAAAGGAGATACTAAACAGGATGAAAATAGTATCTGACAAAGGTGGAGAACAACATGAAAATATTCTAGGAGATAAGAAGAGACCTAAGGGTCACAGAATGTCAAGGGTAATACTAAGGGATGAAGGAGGGATGAAGGAACAAAAGGAATAACAAATGGGGATAATGTCTGGGCAGTTCTGAGTGAGCACAGCCGCAGGTCCAATTGGAGGAGCAGAGCTCTGAGGAGCTCCAAGCATGGTGGAGACAGAGGTGGACTGGAGGGGGATAGAGTTGACCAGAGTTGGTCAGAGAAGGGGCCGGAGGAGGTGGAGATGGCTGGTTTGGCATGGATATGACAGTAAACCATGGTGCTTCCAGACATGGTCTCTATACAGCTTTGCTGTTCCAAGAGCTGTAATTGTCTTATTGGTGGGAATGAATTCCACCTCTTTGGAGAATCTATCTACTACAACTAGAACAGAGTCATAGGTATTTGAAGGGGGAAGATTGGTGATAAAGTCCACAGATATGTCTTTCCAGGGACCTTCTGTGATAGGGTTCAGAATTAATTCCCCTTTTGGTGCTTTATTTTCTGGTTTCATCCTTGTGCATCTGTCACAGTGTGAGCAATATTCTTTCACTTGGGCTTGAAGGCCATTCCATTAAAAGTATCACTCAATAATCTGCCAGGTCTTCTCAGCACTGCCATGTCTGGCAATTTGGGAATCATGATAAATAGTAATGATATCCTGGTGCAATGTTTCTTTTTTTTGGAACAAAGATCCTGTTATCAAGATACAGGATACCATCTTTATTTAGAAGGTTGGGTTTATCTGTACCCTTCCATTCTTCCTGTGCTTCAATGATTCTTTCAAGGAGTTTTCTTTCTTCTCCTTTGATGGTGAAGCCTTGTCTTGTTTGTACCTTTACTCTATTTTCAGGGATCATTTGTACACCCTTGTTGTCTTTGTCAATGCCAATGGCATAATCCTCTCGTCGAGAGAGAGCATCAGCTTTTCCCATTTGGGATCCTGGCTTATTGACTAGGACGTAATTAAATCTTGATAGCCATTGAGACCATCTTGCTTGGCGACAATTCAGATCTTGTTTCATCATGAAGTATTGGAGATTGGTGTGGTCTGTCCATACTTCAAATTCTTCTGCCCCCTCAAGGTAATGCTACCATTGTTCTAGAGCAAGGATGATGGTGAGCATTTCCTTATCTGTGATTGGATAGTTCCTCTCCTCATGGGTCATAGAGGCAGAGGAGAAGACAACAGGGTGCCACTTGTCACCTTGTTTGATGGAAAGGACTGCACCAGTTGCGAAGTCAGATGTGTTGGTTTCCAGATGAAACTTGCTGTTGTTATCAGGGTATGTGAGTATTGGGGCCATGGTAAAGCTTTCCTTTAGGGAGTCAAATACACCCTGTTTGTTGGGTCCCCATTGCCAAGGTTGGTCCTTCTTTGTAAGGTCATTCAGGGGACGTGAGACTTTTGAGAAGTTTTGAATAAACCTTCTATAATAATTGGCAAGTCCTAGGAAACTTCAGACTCCTTTGACATTTTTAGGTGTTGGCCATTCTAGGATGGCTTCCACCTTTCCCTTTTCTATTTTAATTCCGTTGGTGTTGACAATCATCCTGAGGAATTCAACCTCTTTTTGTTTGAAAAAACATTTTTTGGGTTTAAGAAATAAGTCGTGTTCCTTTAACCGCTTCAAGACCTCTTTGATGATCTTGTCATGTTCGTCCTCATCATCAGTCTTGGTGAAGATCATTATGTTGTCTATATATGCTATAACGACACCATCTAGATCAGTAAAGATTTCATTCATCATTTGCTGGAAAGAGGCTGGGGCATTGCATTGTCCAAAGAACATGACTAGTGGTTCATATGCTCCAGAATGAGAAATGAAGGCTGCTTTCCATTCATCTCCCTTCTTGATTCTTATATTGTTATAACCCCATCAAAGGTCCAACTTTGTAAAGAGCTTTGCCCCTTGGAGCTTGTCCACCAGTTGGCTTATTAGTGGTATGTAAGGGGTAATTGTTTTTGATGGTCCATTCATTGAGATATCTGTAGTCTTGGACCAGTCGTTTCTTTCCATCTTTTTTTGGGATAAAAAAGATGGGGGATGTTTGAGGGGATCTAGATGGTCAAATATACCCTTTTCTGGTCTGTTCTTCGATGAAGTTTTTCAGTTCTTCCATCTCGTTCTTACTTATTGGGAATATTTTTGTCTTTTTTGATTGAAAGCCAGGCTTCAGCTTTATCTCATGATCCCATGGTTTCCTTAAAGGTAGCTGTTCAGACTTCTTTTTGCTGAATATGTCCAGGAAGTGATGGTATTCCTTAGGAACCATTTCTTCTAAGGTGGGTTCCTTCACTTTTGGTACTTCAAGGTTTTTGATGAACCAATGTATGGTCAAGGCATGTTTTAGTTCCTCTTCTTCCTCTTGTGCCAGATATGTGCCTCAGTCTGAGAGGATGTAGCACGACCTTGGACGTCTTGTTATTTTCACTTCTCCTTTTGACCAATCAATGGTTGAGTTGTGTTTTGCCAACCATGTATACCCTAGGATCATCGTGTTTTTGCCCAGATTCATGACTTCTGTGACTAGGTGTTCATGATGTCCTTCATAGTCAAGGATTATTTCTGCTTTGTGTGTAACACTTCCTGCAGAATTCTTTGTTCTGTCGACATTGAAGACAGAAATCTCTCTTTCTAGCTTTTCTAGAGGGAGTTTAACTTGTTTGGCCCATTCTTGGCCTATAAAGACTCCATTGGCCCCACTATCTAAAAAGGTCTTGCACTGATGTCTTTTGTGCTTGGTAGTGGGGTGTGCAATTGAGATATCCATCAGGATCTTGTATTGCACCTTGGTGTTGCACAAGAGGATTCATTCTGGGAAACTATCCTCATAAATATTTTTTTTTGTTTTCTTTGATCAAATTAAGCCTGCATTCCCATGCAGCAAGCTCCTTGGTTGGAGACCTGGTCTTGGTTTGGGGTAGGTGTACTCTATAAATAGGTGACTGCGATTTGGAATTGGAGGAGTAACATGAAGAAGTGTCTGAGTTGTCATCAAAGTCTTTTCTGTACTGTACATAAGGGGAGAGAGAGGAAAAGCTATTTTTTGTATTTAGTATTTTTTTCGGCTCCTGAGGTCCCAGATTTCTCAGTTGCCATAGCCTTTTCCCTGCTTCTTCATCTCTGTGTCATGGAGATCAAAGAAATAAGCCTTCATAGCTTTGTAGTCCATTCCTTTTATAGCCCATTCTCCTTTGGACTCTTTTTTCTTCTCTCCTTCTTTCTTCTTTCCTTCTTCTTCTCCTTCTCCCATTGCTTGAACACAAGGAGGTTGAGAAGCTTCTGTATTACACTTTTGACAATTAACTTTGTGTCCTCCACTGAGGAACTTGCACTCAGTGCATTCCTTCTTTGGTTTTGGACAATTGTGGGCCATGTGCCCATCGTCTGTGCAATTGTAACACTTGGAGTTTCATTGTCGAAGAGCTCCAATGTCCATCAGTTGACCTCTTCCTCCATAGGTCCGTGCTTGTCCTTCTGGGTAACTTGAGGTTGAGGCATAATTCCCTTTTGAGGATTCTTTGCCTCTTAGTGTTATGTAGTACATTCTGTTAAACTGCTATCAATCCAATGCTTTGTAAGAAGGCACTCACAAAGAGGCGCAACATCTCACTGTGGCAAGGAGACAGTTCGAACAAAAGCTTTCTTTAGGCAAGAGGCGAAGCCGATGATGTTCTAGGGAATGTGTAGATTGCATAGCACTAGCTTGGGGTACAAAGGTTGCTACACTACTGCTTATATATGAGGAAAAGATGAGCATGGTATAGAGAACTGTGGTTCCCTACATCTGTATTCCAGTTTCATAGGGCATCCGACAACATCACAACTCATCCGGTCTTATCCTGGTCGTCCCGATGTTATCCCAGTATACCGGATGACTTTCTGGTATGTTTCTGGTCAGGATTGATCCCCTACATGACCAGGTTGTGCAGAAACTGACTGGAGTTGATTTATACCAGCCAGGATCACTTCCTGGCAATGTTTCCCGGTACTCTGGTGTCCGGGTATGTTTGTTTGTGACTGGTCTGCATTGTTTTGGACTGGTTTAGCTATTTTTACATATTTGACATTGTTTTATGTTAGTTGAGCACTACATAGGCATGTCACTACTTATCTAATACAGTTTTCCTCTCTCCTTTGTGTTAGAACACCTGGTATAAGCCTGAACACCCAGTCCTCATCATCCCTTGCTGTCTGCATTGCGTGCAGAAGTCCGGGAATGCATTAGGAAGTCCAGAGTCCGGTCCCTTTTGGAGAAGGCCCCATAGGAGTTGTCCACACCAGTGGTACGCTCTTTCTCATCCATTTCTTTACCCATTTCTGGCCATTTGGCATTGCCTTGCGACTCCCTGAGATGAACATATTGCCTCACTACCTTTCTCTTGCCTCACACACAGGCACATTTAAGTTTCTACAACAGACCAACTAAGGGTAGGCATGGAAGATCAAAGAATGGAACAGAAGAACGATGGATATGGTAAGGAGATCATGAGCTCATGCAAGAGAACAAGCTTAGGAGGTATAGTCCAAGGATGAAGTATGGAAAGGAAGCCACTACTGTAGAAGGTGAAGGGTCAATGCCTCCTGTGACTCAAAGGAATGAGGAACTTAAGATAATGAGCATGAGGGCGTGGATAGCGAAATGGAACGGCAATGAGGATAAGTAAGAGTCCTCATATAAGGGAAATGAATGTAACACTTAGTTTAAAAGATTCCATGTTTGAGCCCTTTTTGAGCAGTGTGTTGAAGTAGTCTTGGATGCAGTCCTTGCACTGATCATTGTAGAAGATCTATTGCATGATATCTGCATCTACCACCCCTTCTAGGAGTCGGACCCCATTTGAATCTTCTTTTGATGGGTCCTTTTGTTTTGTAGTAGAGACCCAGCCATCTTGTTAGAAAGGACTGAATATTTTCTCCTTTATACTGTCGGCACCTTTCTAGCCAGGCCCTTGCTTCGTCTGCTGTATTTATGAACTTGAACCTTCGGTCCATTAAGTCCTAGAGGGTGTTGACTTTGAGCCAATATGCTTCGAAGTCCATATATCTTGTTAGGAGTTGGCGAGCCCATTGCTCTGCTCTGTTTCTGTCCCTTTCGCCATCTTTTGGTCATATTCTAGAGAGGATGGCGATGGCTTTGTCTTTGTTTGTCTCAAAGAATCTTTTGTTACTCTTGAGATAGACTCTTATGTGGAGTTTCCAACTATCATAGCATTCACGAGATCCATCATATTGTTCTGGTTTAGGTACTACTTCTACCTTCTTATTGACTTTTACCTCTACATTTCTCGTTTCTTGTACCCCACTAGCTCTCTGCAAGATTCAAAGTTGATCTTTTAAGTTGTTGATCTGTTCAACCAGTTCAGTGATGTGTTCGGTGGTTGCCATTGTGGGATCGGATACAGGTGGAGATGGGCTGATCTGGTTGGGGGATGAGAGTTGGTCTTTGAGGTGGTGCTTGAAGGAGTTGTCTGTCTCAGAGTTGTTGAAGAGGAGCAGGTCCCTGTACTGGTTCCATGACGTGGTGAACTTCTTGTGGAACCGGGGTTAGTTCCAGTTCTGGTGTGGGGGAGATAGAAGGCATGTGAAGATTTTGAAGCTCATTTAGTCTTTCATGTACTTCTTCCAAAATCTCAATGGCTCCTCAGAGCTGTGGTTGATGATCTTCAAAGAGTTGGACCCTTAGTACTCTTGCTCTGAAGATTAAAGCTTGGTCTTTGGGTATTCCATGTGCTCTAAGTAAAGCTTTGTTGAAGGGCTCTCCTTCTCTAATGCAATCTAGGAGGTATGGAAGGAAGTCTGGATCAGCAAAGATATTGATGATTGGTTCAGGTGTAGGGGTGCAATATTCTTCTCTTCTTGGGTAGTAGTGAATCCACCCTTCTTGATCCTTGTATCTGGGGAAGGGTGAAGTGTGAGAATCTGATTCTGATTCCATAAGCTCTTCTTCTGGTAATACTCCTTCTTGTGGCATAGAAGCCCTTGTTTGTGCTAGATCTCTGTCCCAGAAGCGGTATCTTCCAGTTTGATCTATGTAGCTGTTGTTTGGGTCAAAGGAGAATTCTTGTTGGTACTCATAGTTGTCTCCAAAGTGAGTTTCTTCTAAGGGAAGGCAAACCTTGATCTCCTTGGACTTGGAGGGATCTCTTGGGAACATTTGTATGAAAGTGGTAAAGAAGTGTGGACCTTTGTCAACATCAACTTCTACTCTATTAGGTCAACAGCCACCTGACTAGAGTCTTCAAAAAGCATATGTAGTCTAGGTCATTGGACACAAGACCGCTTTTTCAATGATGACCAGATGTGTAGAACTATTTTTAGAATAAAGGTGCCTCACGAGGACATGAGTCTAAGCTTCTTTGAAAGGGAAATGTGCAGAGATGGTTTTTAAACCAATTAAGAGCTCTCAAGCTCACCCCTTGATGGTGACCTAAAGTCTAACTGACCTTCACCAGCATATAGCCAGGATATACATAAAAGGAAAGCAGAGCACAAGTGCATGTGAAATGTGAAGGGTTGGTAACTAACAAGAGATTCCCTTTGCCCCTAGAGTCTAGGGTTGTCACGAACAATGGCAAGGTATGAAGATAGTAGTGAGGGAAGTGTGATAGTCAAGTCCTAATATTGGCAACCTAGACCTGTGAAGGCTTCAGTCACTACTAACTAGGCTTGCTTAGAATCAAGAGGAAGTTCTAGGGGAATCAACCAGGACTTGACTGAAGTCTGGTTGTTGATGACATTCAGATTATATACTACAGAGTACTTTGGGGCAAGTGTGAGAATACTTACTAAGTAGCTACATCATTGTGGAGTGGGAAAGAGATAAGGGTCTAGACCAACAGTAATTAAGGAAGCGTGTAGATAAGAGAAGTCTAGAACAAGTGTGACTAAAGTGAAAGATAATGACCTAGACTTGGTCAGGTGACATGTCCCATGGTCACGTGATGGTGGTCATGTGACTTGATAAGATAAGATAAGGAGAAATCATAACACTAGAAACACATCAGAAGTTCAGAACCCAGTTTCTTTTGGAGAAGGCCCCCATAGGAGTTGTTGAGCACACCCTTGCATTGCCCTCGCCCTCATAGTGGTGGTGGTAGTGGTGGGCATATCATTGCGTTGCTGTCACCATCATCATGGCAGTGATGATGGTGGTGGTGGGCATGCCATTGCGCTGCCGTCACCCTTGTTGTTGTCATGGTAGTGGTGGGCATGCCATTGTGTTGCCCTCACCCTTG
>JBBPKI010000700.1:0-19057 GCA_038089155.1 Nevesoporus exiguus
TGAACAGTGGCCAAGAAATATATCAAAATAATAATGTCACTTTGAAGTATCATATTCATAGCTTGACAATGTGCTCAAGAAAGGTACTTTGAATTTTCATATATGTTTATTGGTCATGTGGAAGGCAAAACAGGCTGATCAGTGCATTTGACATTGCAATATCCACTTGTCATATCCAGACCAGTGATAGTAGCTAGTTTACCCATATATCTGGTATATTACTAGTATAGTGTGGATATGGGTTAGCCTCAAAATACCCCCAGGTTTACCCCTGCTTATTCCTGATCTTATATAGGATGACCCATGGGTAAACCCACCACAACCCTTGGGTGAACCCACTATGGGTATGGGTGTAAACCCACCATGGGTATGGGTGTGGGTTAAATTTTGTGTACCCACAGAAAAACCCATACCCACAGTGTGGGTGTGGGTATATTGGTGGGTGTGGGTGTGGGTATGGCCCCTGGTACCCATGGGTTTACCCATGCTATTCCCTAGCCGCAATACTGCTTCCCCCACAGCAAAAGCAAACAAGGACTCTGGAGCATGCATGAACACAGTTGAATGGATCCACGCTCAGGTGCAAGTGCACCGTGTAGCCCAGGATCTGCAGCCTGCCGCTTTCCAATTGGATCTGTCTTTGGCATTAAATACTTCCCCCGAAAACAATCCATCACTATCCCCTGTGGCACCTACTACATTTCCCGTTCAAGCTCCGCCTACTGCAGCTTCGACTAGCTTACTAGCCATGGGGGGTTCTGGTATGACCCTAAACATAGAACAATCCTCTATGTCAACCATACAAGCTCTGCCCACCATAAATCTCACCAATCTGCCACCTGTAGGCTTCCGCGCCTCCATCAGCATGGCATCAGGGCCGTCTTCTATACCACCCAGACACATTCTGCCAACAATCACAATGTCTACTGGACTGTCAACTGGGGTACTCACATCGGACGCATTGCTACCCTCGTCTGCAAGTGGTCAAGCTGTTGCAAACACATCAGCAAATGGCCCTCCCAGTCCTTTGACAGAGGACGACCTAGAAGACTTACCGCTTCCACTGACTCCAGTGACAAACAAGGTTACCTCAAAGGCCAAGGGTAAGAAAAGAGCAGGACTGCCAGGTGAGGGAGACGAGGATGGTGCCACTAAGCGGCCAAAGCGCAAGCGCAAGTAGAGGTTTGTACTCCCCTTCATAAGTTCTGTCATACTGATTTTCACAACAGGTATACCAAATTGCAGTTGCCGATGTGTCACTGATCTCAAGTCACTGCCATGTCATTCCTGAGTCCACTATTCCATTTCTACTTTCTTGCTCCTTACTCAGCATGATTGTCGCTCAAGCTCGGACATCAATTTCTGTTCTCGCCCTTTGTCTCACTTTCTTGTCACCATCAACTTGTTAGAGCTCGTTTCATCCAGTGCTATTTCATTCGCAGCGCTCTTCTGCACCTCCCACTGTATCATACGTCATCCATCCTCGTTGACCCTCTGCATGCTCCTGCCGCACTGTATTTGCATTGCATTGATGTCTGTATCGTACTCTAGGCTAGATAGGTCGTGTATTCATAGAGAATATACTCTATTTATAAGCCAACATAAAGGTCATTCAGGAGGACAAAAAATGACGGCGCAAACAGTGACTATATGTACATATTAACTAGACGGATCCTTATACACTCTGCTATGACCCAGCAGATCTGACGAGCGTCATTGGACGACCCGGGTGTGATCATCAGGTCAGTTTCATGATACGGTCAGATACACTTTACTCGCATTGTGGGCCATCCCATGGTCATGACGGCGCTGATACGGCCTGACAAGACATATTTGCTTATATAACATTTTTACAATTTTTGTGATGGAGCGGAAAGTGCCGGAGGGCAGCTAGCCGAGCGGGACGTAAGGTAGTATGAGCGTCGTAATGCAGAGAAGGAGCCACTTCCTTCGCCGCAGCGCGAGGGGGCCCCCAGCTCTGGCCTCTCCACCACCCCGTCCCCTTCTGTTATATCAGAGTTTTTCTATCGGTCGGGGGTCTCTTCCTGTGTGAACTTCGAGGGGCTATAGGTAAGAATACGACGTCGACAGTCTACATCCAATGAATCACTTCTCATGGTGCGGGCAGTCATTACTCCAACGTGGAGCTGGCAGAACAAGTCAATACGACAACGTACATAAGGAAGTATGCGACCTCATACCTGCAGAACGCGTATAAACCTCCACACGCCGTTCAAAGTTTCCCCCGTAAGTGAACGGAAGCCACGCAACGAACGATGCTCTCCCGTTCCTTCAGCCCCCCGGGGGCCTCGTACAATGCCCACGCAGCGTCCCAGTTACTGTATAACCCGGTCCATGTGTCCGACGCCGGGTCGTCCCGCTTCTAATCAGAAATGGTAGCCTCGCCATCAGATCCAACCCTATCACTGATCGGCCACATCGTGCCGATCACGCCTTCATTCCCGGCGGAAAATATCACAGCAGCGACGTGGATAGCCTCATCAGACAGTCCTCAGCCTCGCCCATTGCCGTCTAATATGCAGATAACAAAGCGAGCCCAGTTACGTCGCAGAGCTTGAGGCAGTGTCCATCTCAGGCAAGACGCCATGCGGCCGCAGGCTGCTGTTGCACCATCTTCAAGGATGCTGCGGGAAGCGAAATGGACTCTTTCACCAAGGAGAGGACCTGGGCCTCTACCATTTCCAAGGACGATTCCATGAGGGTGATGCCAGACGGGGGCGAGGGCAATTCGGCGTCCCTAACGACTTACTTGATGTGATTCATTCTCGGCGGTCACACCTGGAAGTCAGGATAGGCCATCGAACTCCAAGGGTAACTGACAACGCTCTCTACCATAGTACAAATGCTTGCTGTACGTTTACAATGTCCGGTCACTAAACATGCATGCCTCCGTAAAGTTCCTAACCCTGGGAAAGCCACCAACTACGGTGATGCCATGAATGGGTTTGCGGTACTCCACGAACCAGCTTGTGCCGCTTCAAATGCTGGGATCGTGGTTCCGCTGAGACGTAGCTGTGGCTGCCAGCTTCCCTGAGAAACGTGATGCAAACTAACTAATATGGTGTCGTCCGCCTTGATGGCGAGGGGACCGATCCTCCATCGCGTGTCAGACCCTAACTGCATAGTTTGGTTTTTCATAGCGTCCATGAATGCATCGATGCATTTTGCAACGACCTTTGCGAGCTTTGCCTTGCTGATCATACGGCGTTCGCGAGTATAGTCTCTCGTCGAAACTTGCTTGTGGAACAGTGGGTAACCTGGCCACTGGAAGACCATCGGTCGTGGATATCGGAGGCAAAGGGGGATAACGCACCTGGATTCGTATGCATATCGACGGCCCACATGACGTGAATGCAGGTTTGTCCCTGTCGACAAGTCGAACTGATTCTCTTGATAGTAAACGTCGCACGGGTATACCCCATTCAGGTGAGCCTTCCGCGACAAAGGTGATGGGATCACGCAGCGTCGCGAGCGCCACATACCGTTCCTTGTCCCCTTGCGAGTGGGGTTGATACATGGTTTGGGGGACGAACATACGAGGTCCGTGGACAATCACAGCGTCCTGGCATACTTGAGACCATGACACGACGTGTTGTGGATGTGATTCGGTGGGATATGTCTGACTGTGGGTGAGTGTGAGGGGGGTCATTGCGAGGGAGTTTCCACGAAGTTCGTGTTGTTGCACATGAGGGAGCGTGCTGCCTGTTGCGGTACCATACTGTTCCTTGTCCCCTTGCGAGTGGGGTTGGTACATGGTTTGGGGGGCGAACGTGCGAGGTCCGTGGACGATCACGGCGTCCTGGCATACTTGAGACCATGACACGACGTGTTGTGGATGTGATTCGGTGGGACGTGTCTGACTGTGAGTGAGCGCGGGGGTGGTCATTGCGAGGGAGCCGCGACGAATTTCGTGCTGTTGCACGTGCGGGAGTGTGCTACCTGTTGCGGCAACCTACAAATGGGAGGGGCGATTTCAGTGGGACCTAAAGGAATGGCACGGGACGACGCACATGAGTGTTGTCTCGCGAAGTGTTCCCCGCCGTATAAGCGAAAGGTCCCGATGGGCCAGGCAGAGGGGGAGAAGCTGGAACCTGAAGGTCGATGCTACCACCGGGAAATGCGTTATCCAACGGAGGATGGTGCGCCAGAGGCGCATGTGATATACATGAGAAGGAAGAGCCTCCTGGAGCGAAGCCAAGCCTTGGGTCAAATTGAGGAAGGGAGCTACTTTGTGAGGTGGAGTGGAGACACATGGTGTTGGTGTCAGTAGCGCCTGTAGCGAGGGTGACGATTGCCGTCGGACGAAAATCCATTTATACCCACCTCTGAAGCGGCCATTGCACATTACCAAATGGGGTTACGTGCTTGTGTAGAATGGAGTTGCGCAGGAAATATAGTGGACTTCTACTCGCTGCGTCCTCCTAAATTCCTGATGGGGTACTTATCTGAGGACACTGGGACAATATCTCTATTTGGCAGCAATCGCAACCGTTTAGAGCTCATGATTAGACGGCAGCTAGTGAAAAAAGGTGACCAAGTTGTAATACTTCAATCGAAAGTGGCTGAACCGAGGTAGACCACCTCTACTAACCTCGGCTACCCAGAATTGGTCCTTCGATAGTCCCGTTTCTGACTGTCCACGGGCTCCGAGGTTGTGCACAAGCGACACAGCAAGCCAAGCAACCAGAAGGAGGAAGGCTATAGCAATCCCGCACGCAGTTAGGATAGCCTCTGCTCCCACCCTGAGCTCAGCTTGGTGGACTCAGGCCTGGATGACGATTGGCGCAAACACTAGCTGAACGATTACGTTGACTGAGATATTTGTGCGCTGCGGTATTAGGGCTGAAACTTGATCGATTTGCTAGCGCATTGCAGAACATGACGATCCACCTACCCATGGTAATGACCGAGGCTGTATGTGTCAAATTTTTAGGAGCGGTGATGTCAAAGTCCTATTCGGGTAAAATCGGCTTGTGACAAGCTGTGATATCTAAGTGTAAACGGATATCACACAGTTGCACTTGTTCTGCAAGACACTCACTTACCGGCAATGACTCCCCTATACAATCAGCGGGCTGCGAGGTACTGTCGCTGTCTTTTTCAGCGACAAGAAGGTCATAAATGACTTGTTGATTACGAGAATAATGCTTGAGCATTACGTAGGAGATCAGTTTAGCATGTACCGCGCCCACAGCCAATGTGCCAGCCCGCGGATATGAACTTGCCAAGCTGTAATCATCTAAGCGAGGGAGACGCGTCATGTCAGTCTCCTCTAGTACTCTGGCAGTCGCGACGGGCCGAAATACGCAAAGCTAACCTAGCTGTTCATAGAACATTCCAGTAGCTCTTGATGCACAAGCGATGATATAATCCACGACAAAAGGCACCGGTATGTCCAGGAAAAGAGTATCCTGGGGGTCCGTCAGGCAGGGGAAGATAGAGAATAAATACCGATCTCACCCGTATTCGTATAGAAACACGGTACGCGCCAATATGGGCGACGCCGCTGTAGCAGAGCGCTCGGGGAGGCCAGAAACGCGGAAGGGGGCACCAGTGCAAGCGGAAATTGCATCAACTCCAGGATCCTACCAAGTGCCCTGGCCCGTGCACTAGTAATCGGATACCCGGCCAGCGGTGATTTGCTGGCACTTCTGTGGTCGTATCTCCGGAGCCCTGGATTTGTGCGACAGAGCGCTGCTGTGGTACGAATCACTTAATCGCCACAATTTGTGCCGAACGTTTTACACCAGTTCCAATCGTTCTGGGGGTCACGTGCCCGGAGGATCCCGCACCAGGCTCGCCATGCCCTGTTCACGTCCGGGAACCGACAGGCCGCTACGACGAGCAATGCTACGGCGCTCCACAGCTCGTGGCGCGTGTCGATTGGCTGATGTGACTGTGATCGAGCTGAGGAAGCGTTGACGGGGTAGAGTGGTGTAGCAATACCGTAAGTGGTCGAAATCGTAAATATGCCGTGTCAACCGGCAAAGTGTTGAAAGTCGAAGGCGGCCGCGGTAACCATAAGGCTACGACTGCGAGAAACTGTTGACTCGGATGGGGCGGTGGTCCTGGGCTATCGGGGCCAATAAGCGCTCCTCTGGGCGGCTGTCCTCGCCCGTGCGCTGGAAGACCCACGAGACTTGCGGCTGAGCTGAATTGCATGGAAGAGCGGCTTCGCGCCACGTGCGGCTGCTGAGCATTCCTGGCCGAGGAAGGCCGCTCCGTTGATGCTGAGCCCGTCTCGCATATGGTGGCTAGCAGGCGCGCATGCGACCCGAAGAGGGACCGAGTGACACTCGTTGCTCGGATAGCTACCCTTTCGTCAGAAATCTTTGCAAATCACATAGAGAAAGCACGTTTCATACTTGTATCTTCATACTCCACTGTGTGCGCTGCAGAGCTTGCAGAAGTGAGACCACGGCGTGGGCAGTCACCAGGTACAGTGACTTCATCTTTGCAGTCCCCCTGCCCCGCGCGCTCGGAGGGGTCGCAAGCCACGGGCGTATGCGCGTTAATCTGCAAAACCCCTCCGCCTTTTTAAGCCCATACTGGGCGCTACTACAGCAAATACACTTTCTCCATGCGTCTTAATACAAAGATGGGCGCGGGATACGGACACTGCATTATCCTGTAAATAGCAATATTACTACAATATATGCCATAACACTAGCTGGTGTACACTGGCGTCGGCCGACAATTGGCGCTGGGTTGGTTCCACCTATATGATGCTGATGCCACTCGTGTCGCCCGTCTGGGCCAACTCCAGCTGCAGGTTACACTTGACCTAGTAAGGGCTCCCATTTTGACCAAACCTTGACCCGCAAAGAAGGATACCAGAGCGGGGAACACAGGAACTATTGGCGGGACCAGGTACCGTGTGGTTCAAGTTCACCTTGCGCTACGCGAATTCCATGAAGGTCGCAGTCCCGTCATGTATCGGACTCGGGGACCCATGAAGCTCAACGTACACGCGAGCCAGACAGTGTATACTGTAAATGCATTTATGACGTATCAGAAAAGCTAGAAAGGGTTAGCGCCGACTCAGCGGGCCTTGCTGTGCAACACTCATACTGAGCATGTGACTCTTTTCGGCTCTATCGGACATCGCGGATGCATGGTTTCGGTTGTTGCACACAGAAACACTTGGAGATATTGCAGTCGAGTTGACATCGTGAACGGAAAGTATGTCACCTAGACCTGACAAACACCAAGCACAGATACGAGGGTGCTATGCCCCAAACGGACGTCTCAACAGCCTCATATCAAAGACCCACATGGATGAACGGAAGCCACGTAACGAACGATACCATGCCACACTTTCTCAAACGCTCGACGGCCTCGTGCAGCGCCCACGCAGCCTCCTGATAATCCGGCCCCCAAGTTCGATTCGCCCCGCTCTGAGTCCGAAACAGCCGCGCATACACCGTGACACGTCCCTCGCGACGTCCGGCGCAACCCTATCGCTGATCGACCACATCGTGCCCACCACCCCTCCATACCCCACGAACAACATCCCCGCAGCAACGTGGATAGCCTCGTCCGACAGACCCTCCCTCTCGCCCATCGCCGTCTGACACGCAGACAGGAACGCGAACCCGCCACGCCGAGGTCGTGCCAGCCTAATCACATCGCGGAGCTTGAGGCGGCGTGCGTCGGCGAGACATAGACCGCTGTCCGCGCCGTCTTGGATGCCGTGGTGTGAAAGGAATGTCGACCTGGAACACGAGTCTGTAAGGACTACAGTGCATGAGTAAGGACATGTAACGAATAATTAGTACGAGTTGCTTACCTCTAGTCGATGGTACGAGACTGGAGGAAGGCGGGAACGGGCAGGATCGACTAAGTAACTGTACTGTCCAAATAAGGATAGTAGCGGGTGAAGCAAAGGTGAATACCACGTATGTACTAGAATCAGGCTGTTCTCCAACACGTGGCAGGCAAAGTGGACCCAATATGTGTCCTTCATCAGGGGGAGGACCTCCTCGACCGTCCCCGTAGACGACCCTAGGAGGGTGATGTGCGATGGGGGTACTAACTCGGCATTCCTGATGACTTGCTTGATATGATTTAACTCAGTGGTCACGCCTGGAACTCTGGACAGGCCATCCGAAGATGGCTGTCGGACTGCGAGGGGGCGGAGGTCGTCGCTATGTACTCAGCAGGGTCGGGTGACAGCTTTCTCCACGTCGGTCGCCGACAAGCTCACGTCCATTATTCATCAGCGACCTCTACTTACCAACGCTTGCTCCTCCAACATCGTCGTTCACACCTTTCGCGGCTCCGGCCCCTGTTGTAAACTATCACGCTACTGCATTAGTCGAGCGGCTTTTTGCAAGGGCGTTGTCGTACAGCACATGGCACTCGATGTATTCCAAGAATGCAAACGACTTCTTTTCGTGAATGGAACCCGCTTCCATCAATGTGGCAGAAGCTCCGGGGCCGACCACGAGACCGAGCCAGTGACCCAGCCGACCTGATACTCACTTCTCGTTGGAACCGCCTCCATCCTTACTCAACCCATTACTCCAATTGCCGTGTGACCGAAGCAAGTAGGCGCGTCCCGAGGATATTAATCAATATTCCTTCGGCTCGGGCATTTGCAGGCCGAGCACTGTTCACCAGGTACGCTCATCATGAGCTATCGTTGTTAGGCCCAAAAACACATCGATCCGGAGCTCAAAGATCCGATGCATGCATCATAAGAGATCTCGTTTCATGCATCCATAGTGACATACAAAGACGCACGTCATGACAACATACAGAAAAGGGAAAAAAAGGCAAGTCGAGTTTCTTCACCGGTTCTATAGTAAAACAAAAAGACAATGGGTGAGCCAGCAGTCAAACACACAGCGCGAAAAGGGATGGCGACAGGAAGTGCGAGAACGTACCTTGACGAACCCGATGGCAGCGGACTTTTCACGGAAACATTGACAATAGAGGTCGAGGCCGTATTTACGAATAAGACCTGCTTGGTGTGCACAGAGGCGGCTAGAGACGCAGACAAACGTTATATGGCAAGCGGTATGGCAGATTCACGACCGACAACTAAGCAAACACTCACCACTGATGGCTTCCCACAGTACACTCTTTTCCAATCGTTCACGGTAATTTAAACTGCGTGCGTTGAGTGTAAAATCCTTAGCGCCGTTTTTGTCTAACCAGCCGATAGAATAATGTGCTTGTTGATGCAGATTATACTGCGCGCTTAACTGATTTCGGATACGCTTCATTGGTGGGGAGTATTCCGGAAGCATTAGCCCTTACCTGCACAAAACCACAATGCAGCCTGGGACCCTGCGCTGGAGTGCACCAGAGCAACTCGATTCAGAGTCATTCGAACGGACACTCAAGAGCGATGTATATCCGTTCGGTTGTATCGTTCTTCAGGTAAATGGTTTAGCCATAGGTTTCGGGCTCGTGTTAATCCATCGCAGGTTTTGTTTGGAAAACAACCGTGGTCGGAGGTCCGGGAAGATGCAGCAGTCATTGTCCACTTGTGGAGGGGCCACAAGCCCGCCCGTCCAGAGTCCCAGATGCCGGATGACTCGCACTGGAATTTGATTCGGCGTTGCTGGTTACTACGCGAAGAACGACCTTCTGCAGAGGCAATAATTCCCACCATCCGACAATTCCTGAGCTACTTCCCCCAATACCCGCCTCTTCGTGACGCACTCAATTCATCGGTGGGTCGCGGTGGTATGACTAGGTCAACTGACAATACCGTATTGCCAAACTTCAATACCTCAGGCGGCCACTTCAACGCTCCTGTTCCGCGCTCGGATGTACCCTATGACCGATACTATGACCGCTATTACTAATGGGACCAAGATCCTCGTGCACTGAGCTATGCACCAGATCCCCGCGTCTTCCCTCCTCAGCCTCACCAGCGCAATACCTCGTTCGATGCAACTCTTGTGCCTTCTCGTTCCGGGAGTGAGACGAGCACCAGCCGAACCCGCCAGGAGAGCACAGATACTGCGTGGAGGGAGCTCCGGACGGACACCGCGGATAGACGGGCATACCCTTTGCACGCCATTCCGAAATCCTGCGTGCCACTGCCGGACTGCTCCGATAATACAGGCTTAGGGAGGCATTCGCTCGCAGGAGAAGATGTTTTCAGCCGACACAGCTTCGACGGTGGCTCGAACGATCAATTCATGAGGGCACTTTCGCCCTTCCTTCCAGATCACCACGTTTTCTGGCAGGGTCGGAACTCCAGACAAATGCTGCGGGTGGACAGGCAAACCCCTTGCGTCTCAAGGCAGAAGCTGCTGAGCTCCTCCGGCGAGGAGGTCCCTGATATCAAAGCCATCGAGGTCATCACTGAAGTCGAAGAATGGCTCGCCAGAAACTCCACCGACGACGATTCTGTGAGTATCGATGTATTTTTCATTCAGCCATGTGTGACCGCTGCGCCCGAGGTGTTGCTGGTGCATGAAGCTTAGATCCGAGTTATTCTACTTTATAGTGGCGCGTTCTCACCTATCTCACGAATTAGCATCGACCGCTGCGTGCTGCCTTGCCTTGGCCACTTTCCAGCGATACAAAGCGTTGCAAGAGCGCAATGAGCGAGATCATGCAGAGTACCGTCGCATCTGCCGAGAGCTCAAAGCGTATCGATGCAACGCCCACCAAGACCCGAAGACGTCCCGCGCAGTGGAAAACAGTCTTTTGGGCAGGATCAAAGAAATCGAGAGTAACTATGCGTCGTAAGTGCTCCAAACTACGTCCCATCTATACAACGAGGTGGCGCTGATGTACTTGAGAACAGGGAAGTATGTCACGTCGATTGTGAACGAGAGTTAGGCACCGCTCAACTCATCATGTTTTTCAGTTGTCTCGGCACCGTGCCGAGATTGATTCCCTCCGTAGCGACACCAAACAGCTCCATCGCAACGCTTCTAATCCCCTGCAACCACCACCTCCGCTAGTTCCGCTAACACTACCCGACCGAATTCCCGCTTTTGCCAGGCTGGGGATTACCGTGGATGTGTTTGATTCTATTCTATTCGCACTATCACCATCCCCACCTCCGGAGACACCATCCCCTACCCCCACTGCCATCCCCAGCGGCTACCTGCCCTTCGACACTCATGATCGGCCAACATATACTCAATATGTAGCCCCTGCCCCAATTAGCCAACCGGTCGCCGTTCCACGTGCACGGCATGCCAAGGCTCTGCTCGCAGAGGAACGGGAAAGGCCCGCAGCACATGAAGCCAGCGATGTCCACCGTCCTATGGAAAGGAGAACGCACACGGAGTCCAGTCGTGCCGCTGAAGCGAGTTACGGGACCACGGGTGGGCGACCCAAAGTCGATTCCGGGGCAGTACAGGTCCGGCGCGTCATTGTGCCCCATTCTCTGGCACCGAGCTGGGCCCACCGCCCACTCGTCGAGGAAGGGGGATTGGAGGCAACGCAAGACCGTCAAGTGCACCGTGCCAGAAGCGACGAAATCGACGATCACCGTCGCCACGGCTCTCGATGAAACTTCGCTGCGGCCTTGCAACCTGCCGAAAATGGTGGCAGACCTGTCAGCACCTCCGATATCCTGGTGCCGATCCGCCAGCCAGACCCGCCGGACACTATTATACACTCGTGGGCTAATCACGCATGAACACAAAAGACTAGATATCCCTCTATGGCTGACTCGTTCCTCTACCTTTTTCCCCCTCATTTTTTCGCACCTGTGTATTATACTCGTTCGCGATCGTCCTGAGTATAAGGTGTCCATTGTCCGTTGTGGAGTTCTCATGGACACCACTATGTATGGTTGTCGGTACTCACGCATTACGGTAGTTTTCAAAGCAACGTATTCCATGCTGTACGTGCTTGACTGCGCTGACCGGTTTGCGACGACTCTATTAGACCGGGCTTAGTACCAGAACATCTAATCTTCCAAAAAAGGTAGAAATTCAATTTTTGCATTCGGATGCTTCGGTATGGATTCTACAAGTTCATGCTAGTTAATGGATATGCCTCCGGCGAAATCCCTGCGCTGTGTTGAAGCACTACAGGATGGCCAAGGTGACACTGCAATTTTCAAAAGTGACAAGTTGCCTGAAATAGACAGTAACTGGGTCGATAGAGATAAGAAAAGGGTGCAGTTCAACGTTCAAAAAGTTCCCGAATCAACTAACTGGTGCCGTATTGGATTGAGAGCGAGCCGAGTCGACTTGGAGTAACTGCTAGGTCTTGAGGGGGGTAGACTTCTAACGAGAATGTGGAACACTCCCGCTGATATGCACAGACAAGGGGTAGAGGATTTGTACTTGATGAGGAGACTCACCAAGAGAAGCATATATGGGTCAAGGAAAGATGATAGTGAGAGATGAAGCTGAGGTCTTCAACTATCAAATGACTTGGAGGAAGAGAACTGAAAGATGTTCTATAGTACTGGGAGAATGGCCCAGTCCTTTATACTACACAACTTGTTTGTGTATGTATGGTCTCTTTACTGTATATGTAAAGGATATAAAAAGGTGAAACACTTCTTATCAGAAGGATAAGCGGAATTGCGTAATCCGCAGTAAGTATCAGTCAGCTATCAAGATAGCAAGAATAGAACCTTATCTATGATGTCATTCCTCGTAATATGAATAGTGTAATAGATAAGATCATGTGATCATATCACATGACTGGTCTAGAATCTGGTATCAGGAATAGAAGTTTCGAATATGAAATACCTAGATTCTCTACAACTTCTACTGTGGGGGGTGCAGCAGTGGCGGCACAGACTCAAGGTTGGAGGCAGGAGCGGAAAGTGCCGGAGGGCAGCAAGCCGAGCGGGACGTAAGATAGCATGAGCGCGAGTCGTAATGCAGCCACTTCCTTCGCCGCAGCGCGTAGGGGACCCCAGCTCTGGCCTCTCCACTACCCCCTCCCCTTCTACTATATCAGAGTTTTTCTATCGGTCGTGGGTCTCTTCCTGTGTGAACTTCGAGGGGCTATAGGTAAGAATACGACGTCGACAGCCTACATGCGATGAATCACTTCTCATGGTACGGGCAGTCATTACTCCAATGTGGAGCTGGCAGAACAAGTCAGCACGACAGCGTACACGAGGAAGTATACGACCTCATACCTGCAGAACGCATATAAACCTCCACACACCGTCCAAAGATCCCCCCATAAGTAAACGGAAGCCACGCAACGATCGATGCTCTCCCGTTCCTTCAGACCACAGAGGGCCTTGTACAACGCCCACGCAGCGTCCCAGTTACTGTATAACCCGGTCCGTGTGTCCGACGCTGGGTCATCCCGCTTCTAACCAGAAATGGTAGCCTCGCCATCAGATCCAACCTTATCGCTGATCGGCCACATCGTGCCGATCACGCCTCCATCCCCCGCGGAAAATATCATAGCAGCGACGTGGATAGCATCATCAAACAGTCCTTAGCCTCGCCCATCGCCGTCTGATATGCAGATAAGAAAGCGAGCCCGGTTACGTCGCAGAGCTTGAAGCGGTGTCGATCTCAGGCAAGACGCCGTGCGGCCGCAGGCTGCTGTTGCGCCATCTTCAAGGATGCCGCGGGAAGAGAAATGGATTTTTTCACCAAGGAGAGGACTTGGCCTCTACCACTTTCAAGGACGATTCCACGAGGGTGATGCCAGACGGGGGCGGGGGCAATTCGGCGTTCCTGACGACTTGCTTGATATGATTTACTCTCGGCGGTCACACCTGGAAGTCAGGATAGGCCATTGAACTCTAAGGGTAGCTGACAACGCTCTCTATTATAGTATAAGTGCTTGCTGTACGCTTCTAATGTCCGATCACTAAACATGCATGCCTCCGTAAAGTTCCTAACCATGAGAAAGCCACCAGCTACGGTGAAGCTATGAATGGGTTTGCGGTATTCCACGAACCAGCCTGTGGCGCTTCAAATGCTGGGATCGTGGTTCTGCTGAGACGTAGCTGTGGCTGCCAGCTGCCTTGAGAAACGTGATTCAAACTGACTAATATGATGTCGTCCGTCCTGATGGCGAGGGGACCAATCCTCCATTGCGTATCGGACCCTAACTGCATGGCTCGGTTTTTCATAGCGTCTATAAATGTATCGATGCATTTTGCGACGACCTTTGCGAGCTTTGCTTTGCTGATCATACGGCGCTCGCGAGTATAGTCTCTCGTCGAAATTTGCTTGTGGAACGGTGGGTAACCTGGCCACTGGAAGACCATCGGTCGTGGATATCGGAGGCAAAGGGGGATAACGTACCTGGATGCGTATGCATATGGACGGCCCACATGACGCGAACGCAGGCTTGTCCCCGTCGACAAGTCGAACCGATTCTCTTGATAGCAAACGTCGCACGGGTATACCCCATTCGGGTGAGCCTTCCTCGACAAGGATGATGGGACGGTGCAGCGTCGCGAGCGCCACATACCGTTCCTTATCCCCTTGCGAGTGGGGTTGATACATGGTTTGGGGGACGAACGTACGAGGTCCGTGGACAATCACGGCATCCTGGCATACTTGAGACCATGACATGACGTGTTGTGGATGTGATTCGGTGGGATGTGTCTGACTGTGAGTGAGTGCGCGGGGGGTCATTGCGAGGGAGTTTCCACGAAGTTCGTGCTGTTGCACGTGGGGGAGCGTGTTGCCTGTTGCGGCAACATACTGTTCCTTGTCCCCTTGCGAGTGGAATTGGTACATGGTTTGGGGGGCGAACATGCGAGGTCCGTGGATGATCACGGCGTCCTGGCATACTTGAGACCGTGACACGACGTGTGGTGGATGTGATTCGGTGGGACGTGTCTGACTGTGAGTGAGCGCGGGGGTGGTCATTGCGAGGGAGCTGCCACAAATTTCGTGCTGTTGCACGTGCGGGAGTGTGCTACCTGTTGCGGCAACCTACAAATTGGAGGGGCGATTTCAGTGGGACCTTGAGGAATGACACGGGATGACGCACATGAGTGTTGTCTCGCGAAGTGTTCCCCGCCGTATAAGCAAAAGATCCCGATGGGCCAGGCAGAGGGGGAGAAACTGGAACCTGAAGCTCGACGCTACCACCGGGAAATGCGTTATCCAACGGAGGGTGGTGTGCTGGAGGCGCATGTGATGTACATGAGAAGGAAGAGCCTCCTGGAGCGAAGCCAAGCCTTGGGTCAAATTGAGGAAGGGAGCTACTCTGTGAAGTGGAGTGGAGACACATGATGTTGGTGTCAGTAGCACCTGTAATGAGGGTGACGATTGCAGTCGGACGAAACCTTATTTATACCACCTCTGAAGCGGCCATTGCACATTCCAAATAGGGTTATGTGCTTGTATAGAATGGAGTTGCGCAGGAAATATGGTGGACTTCTACGCGCTGCGTCCTCCTAAATTCCTGATAGGGTACTTATCTGAGGACATTGGGACAATATCGTTGTTTAGCAACAATCGCAGCCGTTTAGAGCTCATGATTAGACGGCAGCTAGTGAAAAAAGGTGGCCAAGTTGTAATATTTCAGTCGAAAGTGGCTGAACTGAGGTAGACCATCTCTACTAACCTCGGCTACCCAGGATGGGTCCTTCGATAGTCCCGTTTCTGACTGTCCACGGGCTCCGAGGTTGTGCGCAAGCGACACAGCAAGCCAAGCAACCAGAAGGAGGGAGGCTATAGCAATCTCGCATGCAGTTAGGATAGCCTCTGCTCCCAAACTGAGCTTAGCCTGGTGGACTCAGGCCTGGATGACGATTTGCGCAAACACTAGCTGAACGATTACGTTGACTGAGATATTTGTGCGCTGCGGTATTAGGGCTGAAACTTGCTCGGTTTGCTAGCGCATTGCAGAACACGATCATCCACTGTCCATGGCAATGGTCGAGACTGTATGCTGACTTTCTTGCTGCTGAAAAAGACAACGGCAGTACTTCATAGCCCCGCTAGCTATATGAGGGAGTCATTGCCGGTAAGTGAGTGTCTTGCAGAACAAGCGCAACTGTGTGGTATCCGTTTACACTTAGATATCACAGCTCGGCACAAGCCGAGTTCACCTTGAGATCACCGCTCCTAAAAATGACATGAATGACATGTTGATTGCGAGAACAATGCTTGAGCACTGCGTGGAAGACCAGTTTAGCGAGAAATGCCAGCCTGTAGATATTAACTTGCCAAGCTGTAATAATTTAAGCGAGGGAAACGCGTCGTGTCAACCTCCTTCAGTACTCTGGGATTCGCGACGGGCCGAAATGCACCAAGTTAACCGGGCTGTTCACAGAACATTCCAGTAGCTCTTGATACCCACGCGATAATATAATCCACGACAAAAGGCACCGGTATGTCCAGGAAAGGGTATCCTAAGGGCTCGTCAGGCAGGGGGAAGGTGGAGAATAAATACCGATCTCACTCGTATTCGTATAGAAACATGGCACACGCCAATATGGACGATGGCGCCGTAGCAGAGCGTTCGGGGTGGCCAGAAACCTGGAAGGTGGCACTAGTGCGAGCGGAACTTACGTTGACTCCAGGATCCTATCAAGTGCCCTGATCCATGTAGTAATTGGATACCTGGCCAGCGGTGATTTGTTGGCACTCCTATGGCAGAGTCCTGAATTTATGCGACAAACTGGCGTAAAACGTTGGACAAAAATTGTGGCAATTAAGTAATTCGTACCACAGCAATACTCTGGCAGGTCACGTGCCCGGAGGATCCCCGCCATGCCCGCCATGCCCTGTTCGCGTCCAGGAACCAACGGGCCGCTACGATGAGCAATGCTACGGCGCTCCACAGCTCGTGGCGCGTGCCGATTGGCTGATGTGACTGTGATTAAGCTGAAGAAGCGTTGGCGGGACAGAGTGGTGTAGCATTGGCGTAGTGGTCGAAGTCGTAAATATGCCGTGTCAACCGAGAGCATTGAAAGTCGAAGGTAACCATAACAAAGAAGGCTACAACTGCGAAAACCCATTGACTTGGATGGAACGGTGGTCCTGGGCTATCGGGGCCGATAGGCGCTCCTCTGGGCGGCTGTCCTTGCCTGTGCGCTCGAAGACCTCCCCACGAGACTTGTGATTGAGCTGAATTACATGGAAGAGTGGCTTCGCGCCACGCGCGGCTGCTGGGCATTCCTGGCCGAGGAAGGCCGCTTCGTTGGCGCTGAACCCGTCCCGCATATGATGGCTAGCAGATGTGCATGTAACCCGAAGAGGGACCGAGTAACATTCGTTGCCCGGATAGCTACCCTTTCGTCAGAAATCTTTGCAAATCACATAGAGAAAACATGTTTCGTACTCGTATCTTCATACTCCACCGTGTGCGCTGCAGAGCTTGCAGAAGTGAGACCACGGCGTGGGTAGTCACCAGATACAGTGACCTCATCTTTGCAGTCCTCCTGCCCTGCGCGCTTGGAGGGGTCGCAAGCCACGGGCGTATGCACGTTAATCTGCAAAACCTCTCCGCCCTTTTAAATCCGTACTGGGCGCTACTGCAGCAAATATACTTTCTCCATGCGTCTTAATTCAAAGATAGGCGCGGGATACGGACACTGCATCATCCTGTAAATAGCAATATAGCTACAATATATGCCATATAACACTAGCCGGTGTACACTGGCGTCGGCCGACAATTGGCGCTGGGTTGGTTCCACCTATATGATACTGATGCCGCTCGTGTCGCCCGTCTGGGCCAACTCCGGCTGCAGGTTACACTTGACCTAGTAAGGGCTCCCATTGTAACGTCCCGGCACACATGCCGCTCCTTTGGCACACTACCATCATATATATAGTGTGGACGCATCCTGTAGACGGTAGTCGCACCTTGTACCCGTACCCAGTAGTCCCTATAGAGCGTGGTCCCGTTCTGTCGTCCGCTCCTCTCAGTGTCTCTCGCCGTAGGCCACGGCGGGTGTTCCACCCATTTTGACCAAACCTTGACCCGCAAAGAAGGATACCAGAGCGGGGAACACAGGAACTATTGGCGGGACCAGGTACCGTGTGGTTCAAGTTCACCTTGCGCTACGCGAATTCCATGAAGGTCGCAGTCCCGTCATGTACTATCAGTGCCCCGGATGTGCAAAAAAATCACTATTTTCGCTCTAACATCTTCACAATGACACTTACTCTCCTCGGGTTCAATTTGTGAATTCAGACCATGGCGCCCCATCTACTATGCTTTTTTCTGGTGTGCATTCAGCACGTAGACTGATTCCGACTTTTGCCGTCTTTTGCACATGCAATGCAAACTTTTCGTCACACCGGGTCACGCATCCGGCACCTACGGACTTCGAAACTCCAGCCTCAGATGTCGTCGGCATGCGGTGCCACAACAGGATGAAGGCAAGAAACCTGAGGACTCAGACATGTCTAAGTTTCAAAAGGTTGCAGGGCAAGCAATGGGTATATTATGAGTGTGAATAGTAAGGTATAGCGCCTGAGAAGCTATCATATATAGTACTAGATGAGGTAGGGGACTGAAATTGTAAGTAGTTCAAGGGATTGATTATTGTCGAAACTGGAGGTGCTGGCAACTGGCAGACGGCGTGGGTGTATCAGGGATGTCTACACGTTGCCGGCGGGTGGACGGTCCAATTAAAAGATCACCTTCATCCGTGCGAGGACATCGTCGACTCCGTGTAGAGAGCTCCTTGAAGCGTATCAAGTTTCAGTTGCGGGAATCTGTTGAAGTGAGCAGTGATTCGTGCAAGAAGATCCTCCTTTCTGGTCTCGAGGAGTGCAAGGGCAGCAATCAAATCTTCAAGTTCTTCCTTCTTCCTTGCCTTGGATAGAGTGCTTGTAAAAGCGCGACCAGGATTTGCCCCACGTTCACGTCGTGCTTGTTCCTCAAATTTCCTTGTAGCTGTGGCTAGATTCTTGCAGGTACCATTGTTGAGCGCTTCACAAGCCTTGTCACATTTTGTTCCGAGGGCTGTCTCGGCCTCCATGTGCCAGTATTTCTGAGACTTCTGGGAAGGTGCCATTGTGCGCGTGACATCACAAAAGTTGCAAAAGTCTGAGAATCTATTAGTATCTATTCTCACGTAATATCATATGCTCTAAACTGGTATTGCTTGTCAGGTTCCGTTCACCATGAGTTTACATTGTCAACATTCTGCCTT
>JBBPKI010000701.1:0-19032 GCA_038089155.1 Nevesoporus exiguus
CCACGATAGCAACGTGGTCCGCGGCGGGGAGCTGCTCCAACAAACTTGGGATCTGTTCTCGGGTGGATCTTTTCTGAGTATATTCTGAAGAGAAAGCTTTGCGTGCGTGATGGTGGTTGTCGGCTTTGTGTTTCCATGCCCTTTAGGACTTGACAAATTTCTCGATTTCGATATCCATGCTAGAATAGTGCAATCACATTCAGTCCAATATATGTATACTTATATTCCCAGACCTAACTTGAAGGAAACAGGGGTGTAGACCTGAGATGCGTGGGGGTTCCAGTGGCAATTCCTTGGTGTAACGGCTGGATCCCGATTTCAAATCCCTCGAAACAGTGAGCCCATCCTCTGGAGTGTGGCTCTCTCCTCTTCTGATCCTGGTATAATGGATGGCTCTTATTATCACCATTGTCTGCTCTCTGAGTCCTGCCATCGCCAGTGAGGGCACAAAGCGCCAAATTTCAAGGTTCTACGCAAACCAGCGAAATTGCCATCTAGTTCTAACGCATCTACTAAACCATGTCTCTGGTGGTGGGGTGCTCCCCGTTACACTGTATTGTGTCCACGATTAAAACGATATTACTTATTTACACATCTAACAGTTCGAGGATCGGGTCGTACTCATACTGGTACATCAATACAACGAGCCAAGGTATCATGCAAAATCCAATCGACACACTACCTTTGAGTCTGCTTCTCCCCCTCACGTCATATAGTGATCCTCCATGTCATCCACGTCACGAACCCTGCCAGCACGGCAACCCAAATGCCGACGTCCATTTGCGTGTCCCCCGACACGCCGTTTGTAAAGAATCCTGGAATGCCACTCTGCGTCGCGGTGGGTCGCGGCGCGAGTGGTACGCCCCCAATTCCAGTGCCACGGGAAGGTGGGAGCGAGGCGGGTGCCGGCTCCGCGATCACTAACACACCCCGCGAAAGGAAGTAAATGAGGGTCAGATTGCTATAGGAGAAAATGACGCACTTGGGTAACCCTCATGTTCCCGCTCAGCCCGGTGGGTGTCGTCGCATAATTGATTACCCGCATTGAAATCGACAGTCGAGAGCAGACCCACTCGGGGCGCGTTCTGAGATGGGCGCGTGAGCGAGCCGTAATGAAACGCGGCCAGAACGCTGGATCGACAGGGGATATTGAATAAGTATTGAGAACCAGCCACTATTACGGACTCCGGAAAGCTCCTTTTGGAAGACTGGATGCTCCCAGATATGCGCATTATATTGGATCTCCACCGTTCAAAACAGGCCAGGGCTCTCCGGGAATGGGCTAACCAGACACCCAGGATTCCCAGACATGCGGGTATATACGGCCAATATCCACCCGCATTATGTCCACAGGCCATATCAAACCATTTGCAGCGAAGAAATGGTCACCCACCCCTTTAAGAATGGATCCCCCAAGTTCCAGCTGTAGAGGTATCCAGTACCATCTGCGGCGGGCACGTCTGTCGACACCACATTCGCAGAACAGAGGTCGGGGTCACCCGGATGAACTTCGCTGATGAAATCACGAGGATCGACAGGAAAGAGCCTGCCGCCGATTTGAAATTCCAGACTATGCGATGGCGAACAGGCAAATCGTTGCCCTCCGAGGATCGTATGGATCTGCGCGACAACGTCAGGGGGACCACGAATGACTGAGTTTCCCTGTTTACACCGAGATCATGATCGACATAATCATGAAGGGCGGGTAACCAACCGTATCAATCAGTGCAGAGAGGGAAATGTTCGGATATGACATTTTCGACCTCTCCAATCTGACACCATCGAACCAAACATCATCCAGTGGTATCTCCCATGCTACCGGGTACACCTATTCGTCGACATGCAAATGAGTAATCAGACAACAGTCACTTGCATTCAACGAACCTCTCCAGGAGCATCCGACGGTGGATTCAACCCACCCTGGGAAGGCAGATAGCCACGTACTCTTACCCAGGTCAAACTTTCGCTGTGCACAGATGGGGGAAGCTGCCCGATAGACAGCATCCCTTCGTTGCCGCCGATCTGGATGGAATCCCGCTGGAGGGTTATCGAGAACATCGGAGAGTCCAGCATCCCCTGAGCCACGAGGCGTGGAATGAGTGGACCATAACCTAAAATCGACGACTGAAGTGTGGCCGTCGTCAAGTGTAGCATTGAACGTGCAAGCGGTGCTCCTGCATCGTCGCCTATATCATCCTTCGGAAACCAGCGCGTAACCAGGTTTCTGAGGCGATCAGGGAAGCGAGCATTGGTGTTCACGGCCTTGGGAGGCACATCACTGTGCGCTGTGGTGTGCGCGCTGCCATTCTGATTCATGGATAAACTGATCCATAAGAGACTTGTAAAATTTGTCAACACAAAGCGTGATCGCCTCCAGGGATCGACGAACATACCTATTAAAAGGCAGTCCCAGTCCAAAAATACCAGCCGCCCCCGTCTGGGCGACAGACGTATTCGTGGAGTTAATCGCGGAAAAGTACTGACTCTGTAAACCAAGTCCAGCCAAGGAAACAAAGTCAGACCCAATAGGGCCTTCAGCGTACGTTCCGGTCTTGGAGTCCCCGTATGTCAACATCGAGTCGAGGTAGGCGGGACGAAAACTCGAGGGTGGGTATAACGGGACTTTGAAGGACGAACATGCCTCCTGACATAACGTAGATAATACCCATAGATCAGAGGAACCCGTATCTTCCAGAAAAGAACATCAGTCTGCATGTGTGCGCGCAATCAGAGAAGCGACGATTCCCTACCTAACACGACGGGTACATGCGTCTCGCCGACCTGTATCAGAACGGTATATGTTCTGTCGATCGACAGAATGAGCGATGAGAAAGTAAGGAGCGTGAGATGAGCCATTACATGTCCCCAAAATCGCCGAGGCCGATGGACCCGGTGTTCACAGAGCGCCGCGTATGGCCTGGCGCTAATCTTCGAACAATGGGTACATGAAGGCCTCCAGTAGTGCGCGTTGCCTGTCTTGCACCAGATTGACAACTGGCTGTCAAGGATAGGAGCACCAAGACGTATCCGACACGGCGAGAACCGTTCATCCCGGTGTAACGCGAGTGGCGGGTCACTGACACGAACCGTATCCTGCCGAGTCGTCACCTAAACAAAATGAATAAAGGAATGTACAGTGCATCAGTGCATTGATTGTTCATGGCGTCCGAATTCTTGGATGATGCTGGTACTGAATGGAATACTAGTGCAAGTGAAGTGCCAAAGGTTCGCACTAACATCCTCGCTTGAGCACGTGACCCTGCGCCGGAACTTGAAATTCAAGACAAAATACAACATATGGTGGAATACAGCCTTGTGGTTACTCGTACAGGATGAATGAGCATAGTTGCATCAAGTCCATATGACATGTTTATGGAGTCGTAACCAAGCTTACTCCACTGAGGTGCCCGTATAGGGAATCGCTCGACTCAGTCGAGTGGTGTCCCATACTGAATTCAGGAGTAAATATCGCCGAAACGTCCATAGAGCTATCGCCAAACATGCTTATCACCTCCGCGGGTGATGACATGTACACACTCGGATCCATGTCTATAGCAGCGGATGTGTCCAAGAACGGGGGTAGCACGAGTGAGGCACGCCGGCTGACACCGAGATATTGACTAACCGAACCGCCTGTAGCAGAACTTGGACTCATTGCTTGGCCAACAGGCTGGGGGCTCGTTAGGCCGACAGGAGGGTCGACAAAGAACTCGGACGGCGAAAAGGCCTCTGGGCTACTGTGGTGGGAACCACCATCGCTACCCGTACCTCTTGTCATGGAAGGGGTCTTTTTGCGCACGGGTCTTAACCACGGAGGCCGTGAGTTTAACTGTTCCTGGGAGTCAGACCGAGAAGGCTCAAGGGGAATTTGTGTGACTAAGCAAGGTAGTGAGTCATGCGAACAATCGCCGTCAGAGGTAGAAGTCAACTCACGGCGACAAAACTCCTCCATCAGGTCTCCTGACCTCTGGCCACATACATATCTGCCACTGAACCGTCGCAGCAATGCAACACACGACCGAAGGGCTTCGAGGCTAGGCTGAATCAGGGGCTGTAGCTTCTCACTTTTGCAGTTAATTAATATGGCCAACAGCGTACGCCCAGCCTGGGTCAATTGATGAATGACATGGACCCCGTCTACAAGAGGTGGTTGTTGGTCACAGAATATCGAGCATCAAAGTCTACTCACAGTAAGTCATTAGCCCCTTTGCGGCAACCTGCATATGGGACGAAATAATTTGCAACGCGCACGACTGTGCGGCGGCCATGACTTCCCGCTCAATGTCACCAAGTTCCTCCTCTGTCGAGCCACTGTATACCCTCTCCGCCACTAGATTAGAAAATCTGTGCCTGTGGATCAGCATCCGCACAAGCTGTTCTGCGCAGTGAAGTCGCACTGCCTGGGTGACACGGATAACGTCATCGCTGGCCAGCGTTTCGGACGTATGCGCCCAGTATGAAGGTATTGACCTGCGTATCTTATCCAGTAAACTCTCTTCTTCGCGCAGATCCTTCGGCCGTATATGGCCCGAGAGTACTCCCGCAGCACAAAGCAGAAATGGGGAAGAGTCTCCGGTTCGATGGCGCGGTGGCGGAATATCCAACACAGATTCCATGACGACCATGATTCGTATGGCAGCAACGAACGCACTCATGCGGCTTTCGGTGCCTGTGGGTTGGGATACCATACCCTCGCGAGTCACAAACTCGTCGTCGATAATTGTGGGCTCGCCGATATCGCAATCCCGCAGACGGATCATAGGTGGCCTGCCGAAGTGGGCTGATAGTTGTTTGTCCCAAAGATACACACACCAAAACGTGCGTTTCCGAACCTCGTCTTCGATGGGATCGAAAAGATCATACGTGTCGGCCGAACGATGCAGACCGGCGTCTATCGACACTGTGATCGCCTCGGATAATAGTGCAGCAGCTTTGGAAAGCTTTCCTAGGCCGACTGCGTAGACAGCGGCGACCAAGTCCGCCTGGATAGTATAGAGCGTAGGGCGATCCGCAATCGGAAGTGTACGGAGGCGGCCGAAAAGTTCGAACCATTGTGTGCCGGCCGAAATACCCTCACTAGGATCCGACCGGACACGGGGGTCGTCGACGTGGCGTGACGCGAGACAACAAATAGCAACGATAAAAGCAGCAAAACCAGGTTCTGCCCATTTTTGAGGATTTCCGTAATCCTGACGATATGCATGAGTCAAAGAAAGAATGCAAAAGAACTCAACGAACCGCCAGAAACGTGGGAACATGTAAGAATGGGAGAAGATAGTACGTGGTACACAAATAGCACTGTACCAAACTAATAACAGAACGCGGTTAGAAGACACCAAAGATAAGAAATACAGAAAGATCACCTGTCCATCAGTTCTGGAACAATGTATGATGTGATGAGCCGCCAGAGCGTCTCAGGGTTGACGTCAGTCCGTCGGGGCGTTCGGTTAGGAAACCACGTGGGAGTATTGCAGCTAGGGGATCGTTTGCCAGACCAGCTCGGGTCTGGGGTGCTTTGCTCCGTTTCGGACTTGACAGGGGAGCGATTCTCCACCAAAAGATCAAGTAGAGGTAGACCAGATGTCTCCCCTTGCCACCGTGTATACCCTTCGTCATCGAAATAGAGATATGAAGCGTGGATTCGGGAAGTCTCTTCGGGTTCGGGGCCCGATCCGTTTTGTGGGTGAGAATGTTGTCCCAGGATGGAGCGGAATGTCGTACTGGGGCTGTCTTGCCTTGGAGAACCCCTTGACGGCTGCGTCGTAAAATGCGTCGATGGATTTGTAAGTGGGAATACATGGAGAGATGGAGGGGGGACGCCCGAGGGAAAAGAGTGGTCCATGGAGGCGAACGTGTTTAACGGACTCGTGGTACTTGGATCTGCTGGGAGGTGCTGAGGAGGGGTCAAGCCCCCAGCGGCAAAGACGGCGGGAGGAATGGCTTGAATGAGGGTCTCAAGCTGGTGCATCCTGTCCTCGAGGGTAGCCGTGCGTCTGGGGTACGGTGAGGTAGGTGCAACCGGGGGGACGCCCCTGTGTACGTACTTTGATTTGTGTGGGTGAGTACGTTTCCCTGGTTCTTCGAAAGTGCAGGGCGAGTTGGCAGTCAAGCAGGCCTGGCAAGGATGTCCCTCGTCGCATTTGATTCTCCTTCGCCTGAACGCAATGCGATGAATAGATGTGATCAAGATCATAGACTGCAAAACGCGTGCATGGAGTCTCACCGGCAGCGATCGCACGCCCTAGTAGAGCGTCAGAGCAGGGCACAAGAAGAGGGCGGTGGTGACAAACCTGCTCAGCTTGAATCTGCGCTCCTTCAAGATGGTGGTTGAAGGTTTTTCCTGGCCCTCTTGCGCCGGAGACATGGTCAGATTGCGAAACGAGGGCGAAAATTCGAGGACCAATGGCCGCTGAAAAGGCAGGAATAAGTATCTGTCCAAGTTGTCAGCTTAGCATCATGGAACTTGTCGCCGGGCCGAGCCGGAACTTTCCGTTGCATGACCATATCGGGTAATCTGAATCAATCATGACTTGTGGTCCGTGGCTCGTTCCTGAAACAGCCGTAGGTGGCCTTGCAGTCATTCAGTCGTTGCCAACTGACTTGTTCTCGAACAAACAGAGATTGTCTCGATTAGACCTGATAGAACGCCTTCTGAACCCCCTTTCCATTTCCTGTGGCGGTTGCTTGGCTGTTCGCCGATCAATGTTACAAGGTCCAGCCCACGAGACACGCAGATCGAAACTGTTGGCCAAACGGGGCTGCCGGACATACGTCAACGACGCCACTGGCTGTATCCTGCTCAAAAGACATGACTTGATATCGTGTCCGGACTCTGTCTTGGGGGTGAGCCAGCGACCATGGCCTTATTATGTCACGATGCTCCGCGGACATGGGGGGCATCAGCACAGAGGCGCTGCGGCCTTGCCGGCTTCTCAATCTGGATCCCCTCGCTCCTTGGCCGAACCTTCATTACGGATGGGCGGACTTCACTTCCCAGTGTCGTGAGAGTTCTTTGCGGACAATACGCGAGTCAACAACCACGGGGTTCTTTAAAAATTTCGAGTGTGCTGGACGATCGTTCGTGCTTATCAGAAGACTAGCTGCGACTGGCCTCTTCCTCTAGGAAATAGTAACCACACCTCGGACGGATGCTGGGCGGCAGGAGGGTCAATCGCGTGGGAACTAATAACATTACATAAGTATGCAGCGTTGAATGGCGCAAAGTGCTTACACCTACCCCGCTTTCGTAAGGTTGTCGTTGGACGGATTTGCTTAGTGCCAAATGGAACCTGTAACGCAGGTCAGTTATGTACCTAGCTCATTTCACCGCAGAAAGCTAGCGATGGCTGTCTTGGCAAGACCTTGAGAAATCTCTCAAAAATTCGTTTCGCTTTGCCAGCGTGCCAGTGTCTAGTAGAGGTACTACCCATTCCGATGTGGCAAATATATCCCGATGGCACATTTCGGCTAATATGATTGCTTCAGCCTCGGTGGTCGTTACGAGTGCGCGGTCGTCTAACTGATCAAATACACGTCTATCAACAGATGCCACCATGGCCATGATTTGAAAAACATTTGCAAAGATTTATTCACATACCAGCGAACGGAGACACCACCTGAAAAGTTGGGCTTTTCCGGATATGATATGGATATGTTGTATTTCGGGAGCGCGAGATACTTGTGTTTTTCATGTGGCATGGATGAGGACTGGTTGCAACTTCCGTAGGATATGGCGTGACCAGGTTGAAGTTCATTTTGCGGACGCTTTGCAGTGAGGTCCCTGGACATGATGCAAACTCCATATCGCTCGGACTGGATTGGTTACTCGGCTTGTCCCGAACACTCTTCGCTTCGACAGAGTAAATACTGAACATCGAACCATCGCAGACTCGCGAACGCACACAAGCCAGTCGTCTTCCCAGGGGTTGACCGGTTACACTTCATCCACTCTGTCTCAGCCGAGGGGGGTTCCCTCAACGTTCTAAGGCTCCGGCCATTTTCCCTGGGCCAGGCGTGTTCCTAGACCGCCCATAAAGATCGCGTCGCTTCGGAAGGAGTCGGATACACCCATACTGGCTCTTCCGAATCTTCACTCTCAATGCGATGAGGCCACGAGGTCGTCTTCTTAGGCTGGTGGATACGACTTCTGCCTGGGAACCCCTGCCACAAAACACCGCGCTACCTGCTCCTCTCATCCATCCGCAATTTCCAAATCGATGAATCCTCATCCAAGTTTTCGTGACAAGTCTAACATATAGCGGGAAAGGCGCGATACGCGCTATCGCCTCTTTTCCCCTTCTTGCTGTCATACCCTTCGCGCATCGACGGTTTGAGACAAACGCAAAAACCTCCTTTGTCACAGAAGGAAAAGGAGCGTCCCTTTTCCGTGGCAACATTTTATTTTCATGTATCGGCTGCGCCGTGTTAACAGAACGTCGAGAGTTTGATGCTCCAATGCCACGGAACTACATACACGGAGGGATCGGCTGAGGTAATGATGATGAAACCTCTCACCAAAGCTGTGGACTTCGTTCATATCCCCGGGGAGCGATCGACAGGCGTATGAAAGCTTTGCGTCTCCTGAATGGTGTGTAGCAACTAACCGAGCTGGCGTGCAAGTGACCAAGCCCTGAACGTGGCACAACACGTGTATCACCAAATAGATCTGATGAGCGCTCGTCCTTATCGTCAAATACGATTGCAGGCGTACAGCGAACGTAATTGGTCGCAATATACAGCGCGATCGGTCACAATGCGTACGCCTGACACAACCAATTTTCGGAGCGGGTCCACATGCTCAGCCGTGCGTCATGTCCGTTGTGTGCTATGACCAACAGTACTGATGTGATTGCAAATGTGAAAGTTTATGGTATGATGCATGCGTTGAAGATGGCGTTTGTCGGCCTCCCAACTTGGAGTTTGCCGTAAGGACGCCACAATGTATACTAGGCGAGGATCACTAACCTACATTTTTTATCCTGTTGACATACCCTGCTTCAGCTGCGCCAATACTTCTGAAATTGCACACATATTTAATACCGACAAGGATGTGCTGATAAATGGTTCTTCCTTCCAGAAGCAGCATCACCTCGGGGACGCGGGAAGCACCCACTTTCTCCCGGTCCCCAAAGTAAAAGTCAGAATACGGTGTGCCTCGTGTATAATTTCAGGGCATACTCAAAAGAAACCGAGTCACCATCTAACCTGTCGAACTGTTCTTTGGAAACCGAGCGGTGTTGAAGTAGAACCTGGACAACGCGTTCTAGCAAGGAATGGACGCTTGAGGAACGGCGGACAAAACGAAGGGTGTTCGATTTAGATCAAAGGCGCCGAAATACGCTGTGACACGAGACTTGTGGATGGTGAAGGGATGGATTTCTGGACCGATGCGATCAGGCGGTCCAGATACGCATTCTATCGAGGAACAGCCTTTGACTGCGTGTAGGGTCTTACGCCCAGTAACCCCACGGCGAAGCGCAGCTCCAGCAGGCCATCTTGCTCAGCCGACACTTCGCGTTCCATAATGCAAGGGTTGCGTGCACCAGTGCCAGTCGTGATAGAATAAGGCAATTGATCGTTCCTCGGAGACCACCGCAACACTGAGTGCTCAATATAGCAACCGATTAATGATCAAGAGATTTGTCCATCTTGCGCTGCGCCGCGACCGAGCGTCGGACCTTGTGAATAGTACCCGAGGCTGCATGGATACTTGACAGCTGATAATAAACACCCGCACGTGATCCGCGACGAAAGCGGAAAGGAATCAATCCAGCGGTCGGACGTGCTTCGAGTTTCGAAGACAAGATGTTGCGCGAAGCCGGCGAGGATTGGACCAGGGGAGAGAGTTTAGAGGATGCGAGGTTCCCCGTAGCTAGCTCCGGCTGAATCCCTAGTTCTCTGAGCTGGACAAAGGTGTCGAAGGGAACGCCACTGACATAGAATTCGCTGCGGGATATCAAAAAGAAGGAGAGCTGAGCGAGAAGACGAACTTGCGAAATTTCGCTGTGGCCTACCGATGGGTTGGGCGGCTATACTTGGTCGATATGGAGCAGGCACCGGTACACACGCACCGACAATTCCGACGGTTATCCTTGACGAGCGCCATGGCCTTCCTTCGTCGGGGAGTCTTTCCGACAGGAGCTCTGGCATGGCAGGCGAGCGGAAGACTCCACCTCTGGATCATCGCCGTGCCGTCTCGATATTAGCTAGGCAGGGTGGCGCAAAGGAACTGTGAAAAAATCGGAATTCCTGTAAGGTCCATGCCAATGTTCTTTCCGTCGACACGGGTGGCTGATGGAACGCAAAATGTGGATGAACTTACGGACGGAGCTTTCAGCCCCGTTAATAGCTACACTCCAGCGACCTGGTAATCCTTGCCATTGTACCGGGTCCTCAGACTGCCTCAATAAGCGTAGCGCAAGCTCAGGAACACGCAAGAATCTTACTATCGCCTGAGTTCCGTACCCTATACTTGCATGGCATCGAAACGTACCAAGCGGCGGTGAGAGTGGGGCGGTAGGACAGATGGTATGTTATGATAAGATCAGGCAAATGGTGCCTCCTACGATAGCGAGTAAAACATACGATATCGCCCAAGGGGTCTTCGAGAGAACCGTTGCGGCGCTTGGTAGGCTGGGACGAGGCCCAGATCCGTGGCAGTTGCCCAAGGGTCGCATATCGTGTTAGCTGCAACTGCCTCGACGATGTGGTCGATCGGAATGAAGGTTATGTAACAAACAGATGATGGGGACCCGAATTTTCTGCCCGCGGCTTGCCGGACTCGGAGCCCTTGTTCCAAAAAAGAGAACTCCGTCTCGGTTCTTGCAAAGTATCACACGTATGAACTAAAATATACAACCGCTGAAGCTTAAAGGACAACGTACTATACAACCTACTCATATTGCAACAGAAGGCTGACAAAGAGTAACGGCGGCGACAACGTTAGTCACTTGAGTGACCTCAGAGTCGGGAGAAGATCCAAGTCATGAAAATGCAATTACTAATAGATAAAAATGCGCGAACCATGCACCCTACTCTGGGCACGGTGAAACGAGCGAGACTGCTCGGCCTTGTGCACAGATAAACAACGTCACACTTCCTCCTTGATGCTCTCGAACCTGATCTCGCTACGACGGTGGCCATCACCAGATGTCGGACTCATCGGGCCTAATGACTGGTGTTGTCCATTGTCGGCCTTGCTCCCGCTTAATGCGGTGACATCGATCTGCAGTCTGCTACTGCGGTGCACAGTGAGGTCGTTAACGGAAGATGTAGGTGCGTACGAGTGAATATTCGACAACTGGTTCGCCCGATTAGCCAGCCCGACGCGGATGATGACCATGTAGAACGTAATGGAGATGATTGGCGTGATCTGGTAGTGAGTATTAACGCTTCAGGGGCTTATTCCATTTGCGAGCGAGGCATGATAGCTGACCATGTCTACAACCACGTATTGACTGTTGGATTTGTTTGAATAGCATATTAGTGCTGCAAAAAGGGTGAGGGAGTATATTCCGCCAGCATCGATGATGATGTGTAGAATGGGCCGCAGTTCAGACCTTCGGTGGTCACTCAGCCTGGTGGCGTTCCGGTCGACGTTCCAGATACGGTAAGCCAACAATACTGGTAAAACAAGAAGAGAAGTTCGCATGTGTTCCTCGATATCCACGAAAAAAGCAAACACGTACGAGTTGTCACTACGTTAGTCGTCAGCGTAGATGCCCAGAAAGAGTGGATCCACAGCGAAAGGACCGTTGCGAAGATCCCGCCTTCCGTCGTTCGTGACTCGGTATACGGACATGCAAATGAAGTCACTCCAGAGAGGATGTCAATGGTTTTGATCCATCGCGAACATGACGGAACTCTTACAAGCAACGACACACCAGAGTATGCCAGGTACGATCATGACCAGCTTGGATTGCCATACCGCATAACAGCGGTAGAGCTGTAATCTGATTTAGCAGATGGAATGAGCTTCGACGAGGCAAAACACACAACGATGCCGTCCCCGATCAACGTTTGTGCCGCATACACGTAGTTCTTCGACACGAACGTCCAATGCGACACGTTGCCAAAATAATTAATACGTCGTTCCAGGTCCGTTTCTTGGAGCAGTATAAAACCCTCCATGACCCTGATAATATCGATCACGAGGTGCTATATATTCCAAAGAAGTGGGTCCCAGTCCGATCCTTAACCAGAATAAATACTCACCACTGTACTAAACAGCAGCAGCAAGCATGATGCTGTGAACATCCTACTCTTCACTCGGAGCGTGGAACGATGACATATCAATATCCACATTGTTCCTCCAAACATGAACAACGAGAATCCTTCGTCCAGAAGTATTCAGTACATTTTACACACAATCTATCGTTGACATCTCTTACCATACAAGAACGCCTCAAGAATCACCGCCAGGAGCTCTGCCTTGTCCAGGCGGATATCATGGGTGCCCATATTTCAGGACGTGTGCTTGCTGGTTACCAGGATAACCTAAGCCGGGAGGAAGAATGGTGGGGGTCCAGTACCAGGGATAATGACAAAGAAGTGGGAGGAAAGCGACCGACGGGCCTTCGAATGGAGGCGCTACTCCGTCTTTGTACCCAAACTTCACAGGCAGGTGCTCGTAGGGATAATTCGGTGAACCCTCGGACGCGGACGGCTTCACGATTGTGCAACAGATCCCGCCTATTACTTACAGACATCCCTCGGAGGTAATAGCACCCCTTTATGGGGTAGACTCCGTACAGAGATGACAGGCAGGCCTGCTGATATTCCTCAATAATTAAAAGCATGAGGCACACTGGTAGCAAGCATGAATCAGCTAACAAGTGTTCTACCATACCCCTGAAGCATGTTTTGGAGACCGGAACAAGAAACAAGTATTGGGACGAACCCAGTGATTTAGTAGAGAAAAGAACAAAAACAGATGGAACTTGCCAGCGAAATGTCACGACGCGCCATCACGGACGAGCTCAAACTGGACTCATCGTCACCCTGGATGTCCCATCGTTCTTCGATGATCCATCCGTTCATGCTAGACGTACTTCCCACCTACCTCATCGTACTACTTGCAGGCCTTTCAGTGGAATCTACATGTATCGATATTCAATTCGATGGGTCCTCTATTCGCTCTCGATGTTCTTTCACAGTCGACTTGCGCTTGCCTCCTTTAGGGCGGTGGGGTCTCCTGGCAGCTCGCACTTTCCAGGAGGGTAATGACGTAGACGTAGACATGTCGCGTTTCAAGTTGAGCCAAATTCCAGTAGCCTGAATAATGCAGTGCTGACGCTTTCAAGTCCTTACCCCGGCATTCCCCGACCTGGCATTTGCGAAGTTGTCACCTCAGTGACGACTCTACCGCAGCCATTTGAGAGTTGTGTGTGGACGAGTCGCAGCGACTTGGTCCAGGTCGCTCCTGAGCAGAAAGGCAGTCAAACCGCCGACGAGATTGACTACTCCGGCTTCCGGGACAGATCCGGGCCGGCATCGCTGCCTCACTAACCTTCCTCTCTAGAGCGCGTCGCTTTCGAAATTTCAATTCTGTGCGCCAACAGTGATTTCGGGCCGACGAGTTTCATGACCAGCTATGTGCTTCGTCCTCCTGACCCGCTCAAACAGCACTCACAGCTTCTCCACCTGGACGCTCGCGTTTCCGATCACGTTTCGCATCGTCGTGTGGGGTAAACGCTAACACCTCTGCTGACGTGCCGAAGTCTTCTGACCCGCGCTCTCGTCATCGCTCTGTCACGCCTAGCCTATCGGAACCTCTCTAACAACGTCGCATTTTGACTTCCAAGGGAGAAGCTTCTCCCGTTCGCTATCGAGTTTCATGTTGTCGGCTGGGGTAAGGCACGCACCCACGTCATGAAGTGAGGAATCGAAATATATAGATAATATAGTTGCTTCTGTAGTACTCGCTACCTCAAGTCTAGTGTCTTGTTCCACATGCCATCCTAACATGTCCGTATCGTCCAAAGCGGGCGAAAAGACAAAAGAAAGAGAATAAAGGTAGTAACAGCGTATGTCGAGCCTGGGATCCGTCTGGCTCCGAGTGGCAGTTTGCGTCGACGTAAAGGGAAGAGGCAAGGGAAAAACAAGAGGGCGCAACAGAAAAAGAAAACCACCCGTGAGCAGACGAGATAGGAAGAGGGAGGAGAGGGTAAATTGATGAAGCAAGTACAACAGCGTGCTCAGATCGCCTCACGTCTATGATACAGAATGGCCTCTTGGTATCTTCATAGCGCTCGTCCGCCCATCCACGAACTTGGTCGCGGTGCCTCGTCTACATAGGGTGCACCGGCCGACAACTGCAACGGCGACGGGGAATGCCGAACTTGCATCTCAAACGCCTCTGGCACCGACGATGGCGACCGACTATGTCCGTACCCCGGTTCCGGAAGCGGCGGTACCGATGCTGGAGACGGCCCCCTCGATGGCTTCTCCCCAACCACCACGTTCGAGAACCGATACACCGAGGGCGGTATTGGTGAAGGTATTGGGATGTCATTTGGTGAGTAGTATGATGCCCGCTCCGCGCGCATGTCCACCATCTCCGACGATGATCCTACAGAGATCAACGGTGGTGTCTGTCCATGGAGCAAGTCGTCGGTATACTCTGCCGCGCGTTTCTCGTTCATGTCCGATTCGGGGGGTACCCGGGTGGGCTCGTACACGTTGGTCAGATGGAGCTCCGAGGCTGATCGGGCATGTGGCTCGCGGAACATGGGCGCAGTCTCAAGATCGGATACACGCGCGTTCTTGGATGCCTTGCGATGGCGGATGCCTAGCCGGTCTTTCAGATCGCCGCTGACCCACATCTCGCGGATAATCTCCTTGTCGAGTGGCGCATACGCGGAAGAGGCGAACTTGTAGAGAAAGCGAGGGGCTAAGGGCAAGATCAGAACCTCGTGCCCGACATGCGCTTCAAATGCGTTCGCTTACCTAATGCCACCAATACCGAAAAGACGACCGTGGCCCAAAACGTGATATTGCTAAACAGTATTTCCACTTCGTCCACGAACGATGCCGTAGTCGAGAAGAAGTTGTTGGCTGGGAGGTAGGAGTATATGACAACCCATAGGAGCATCACAAGCGAAGATCCGATAACGACAATCCACGTAATGAATGTCCAGCTAGTAGAAAAGAGTTCCAGTCAGCACCTACGTTTCGCCTGATGTGTATATAGAGAACGCACTAGTGAGTGTTCAGTCCAACGTAGGTATTCGCGGCAAATATGGCGGCAATCGCCACCGTGGTGCCAAAATCAGCTAAGGAGTCGATACCCTTGCCGTTCCAGGATGTCGGGAGACCAAGAGACCAGGCGAGGTAAGGAATGAAGAAGACGACAGCCGACTGGTAAAGACCATCGAGCATATACGACCAGAACTTTATCCGGGTATATTCTAGACCACGAATGCCTCTAATGTAGAGTTCAGGAAAAGCCAAGGCTGCTTTCGCGTTTATGTCCTGGTCGAAAGCTAATAGGTTGGACGTCAGGATGATGCGTTTCCATCGAGGTTGTTGAAGCACTTACCACCGAGAACGATTACGGGCAACGACGTGAAAATCAAGTTGTAGAGAAGGATGAAGCTGTAGTCATACAGATATGTCGCGTCGAAGCTATCCAAGAATGGTATGTTAGCCGGCATGCTTCACATGACCACACTCGATGACTCACTAGCAATAGATGAGATACCAAAACGTGGCCAGCGTCCAAATTACGTTCTGTAATCAAGCTTGTCAGTCAACCAGACCCCACGGGGATGACGGTATGCAAAGAACCTTGTAAAAGAAGTTGCTATGCATGTCCGCGATACGTTGATATGACCAGCGACCATGAACGAGAAGCAACTTTGTCAGGAACCTAAATTGCCCGAAGGCGTAATCTGCTGACATGGCGGCCTGTGAACCTTCGTGACCCAACAACCCACAACCAACGTTGGCCTCCTGAATCATCGCTACATCGTTGGCACCGTCACCGATAGACAAGGTCATGGCTTTACGACCTTCTTTGACCTGGATGGCCTATGAACATATGACCCCCTGAAAAGGAAACACCGACATACCAGCTTCACTGTTAATGCCTTTTGAGCCGGTGACACGCGGCAACACACCACCGTCTCGCATTGCGTGCCAAGATTGAGGAACAATGGTTTAATATCGGGCGTCAGCGCGTATCGGAGCGTCTCGCCGTCAATGACGGTTGCAAACGCAGCCTGAGCACCGGGTACAAAGCCCCGTTTACTCGGGTCCAAGGACGGCGGGCCTAGAATCGACGCGATCTTGTTCAGTGCCGCCTCGATTTGTGCGCGCGCCCCTTCGGGACTGTCAGCTGATAAGATCATAATCTCCATGTCTGGTTTGAGCAGGTTACAACTGAATCCAATCTCGATGGCCGTTTGCAGCTTGTCGCCTGGAAAGGGACAGTAAAGGGCGGGCAGATGTGCAAGGGGCGCCCTACTTACCGGTAAGAATCCACAGCTTGATGCCTGCGCGATGCAGTGTTTCGATCGCTTCTGGAACTCCCTCCTGTAACTTGTCCTCCAGCGCCGTGGCGCCAAGGAGTATGAGCCCTTGCTCGATGCTCGATGCTGACTTTTCGACTTCTTCCTCTCTGTTCTCCGTCGCCGCGGATGCGGCGTCGTACGTCCTTACCCACATCAAGAATTGGTCCTCCGTTAACACCTTGTACGCGATACAAAGTGTCCTCAAGCCTCCATTGGCAAACATGTCCATATCTTTGCTTGTTTTCTCTTTCAGCGCTGGATCGACGTCGGCCGAAAGTCGCTCATAAATGACCGAGTCTGCACCCTTGCAATACAAGACGATCCGACCGTCTGGTGTGCGGACAATCACGCTCATTCGTTTCCGCGTACTGTTGAACTCAAGCGTCTTCAACACCGTGTACCGCTCGGGCTGCCCCATCACCTCGATGTCGACCGCGTCCTTGGACTTGCCAACGAACGGGAACCCAACGTCCCGGGCAGCAGCCACGAGCGCCGCCTCGTCTGGCGATTCTGCCTTGTACTCCAGGTACCATGGTTTTTCTGCCTGACTTGGCTTGTCTGCGAGGACGGTATGGCAAATCGCTAGCGCGCGGAAAAAGGCGGTGATGTGTCCCGCTTGTCCAGACGTACGGTCTGCGATGTCCTCGGCGAGCTTGGGTGAGACGAGCGTGAGCTTGTCGATCTGCGCATACCGATTTTTGAACAACTTCGAGAGGGTGGATACCATGGTATCTTTGAGCTCGGCCAGCTTGCGCGCGAGCTCCTCGGGTTCGACAGTGTCCGCTCGACCTTCCCTCGTCGCCGCGCCGCGCTGCGCTTCCGTGATGCCCTCCCCATATACTACCCCGTGAATAGAGCACTTTTGGAACTCCATGACGTTCTGCGTAAGAGTACCTGTCTTGTCGGAAAAGACGTACTCGATCTGACCGAGATCGTCGGAGATACCCCAGTTCTTAGGGACGCAGGCGGTGTCGAAAGGTTTGTAGTACATGTCGATGTCCTGCGCAATAAAGTACGCTTGGATCGTCTTGACGATTTCGATCGAGATGAAGAGCGACACGGGGACGATGTTCTGGAATGCGATGAGGCAGGAACTGCGATCATTTCAGATCAGTGCGGACGCGGCAAGGGGACTGGACTCACACAAAGGTAACTAGCGCGTTGAGGACAGCAGAGTTCGTTGGATCTACACCCGGTTCATAGACCTTCACGCTTGTATTCGACTGGCCATCCAAGACACCATATATGACCGCAGAGAGCGTACAGATGATGAGCAGGAAGACGAAATTGACGATGACATTAAAGTTGGTCTCCTTGGCAATCTTGGATTGTTTCGATGGTGTGATGCCTCCATTCAAGTAGATCTTGGTGTCCGGGCCTGTGAAGACGACCAAACCAATGATCCAGGCAGTGTTGCGTACGGAGCAACCGCGAAGGAGGAGTTCGTTGATTGTGACACCTTCCTTGCGAGGGTCACCACTAATAGGGTCCGTGTAGCGCAAAACCCCGTTATAGAGATACAGGTTTTGGTGAGGTGGCTCTGATTCGAGGACGAACGATGATTTCTCGATGTCTTCTTCCGAAGCAATCGAAGAGGTCGCTCGGATAGCCTTGCGCGGTTTCAAGTTGGTTTCCCCATCCAGGTTCTTCGTCTCTAGATAGCACAGCCCGTCCGGATCCGATGTTGATAACACGATAACATCAGCCGGAACCTGCTCGTTCTCCCTCAACAGCACAATGTCACCAACTTCTAGCTTCTTCCAGAGGGTCCTCTCCCATCTAGCTGTCCCGCTGATTCTTCGTTTCCAGTCAACTACCCCAAACGACGACCTCGAATGTATGCTTTGCTGGTATATTGAACGAGACTTGCTTTCGCCCCAAGAACCGATCTCGGTAGCAGGGGGAGTCCCGGGAGGATACGTGTGTGAATCGATGCTGACGATGTCCTCGAGGTGTCGTCCGCCCGCACCGGTCGGCCTACCCAGGCTGAGCGTACTCTCGTTGGGGTCTACCGTACTCATGCTGACCCTGTCGCCATCCACACCCTTGCTTAGCACGATCCGCATTCCTTCGTCTGCTTCCTTCTCGCGGAGCTTTTGGACGCCCTTTGTGACCTTTCCTGGTGTCTTGACGCGCAGTAGCCGCTGATACCATGGGCGAGGATCCAGAGGTTGGTTTACATTGCACCATTGACCGAGCCGCGTGACAGCGGAGGTGTTGACTTCCTCGTCGAGCTTTGCTCGGCGATAGTCTTCGACGCCGTCTTTGACGGCGGTGACGATGAGAATGAAGAGCAGAGGAAAGGCGGCGGTCGAAGCAGAGGCGGCTCCAAAAACGGGAAAGACTGCGGAGTGTCAGGAAAGGCAGGTTTTGATAGAGGCACACCCACGTTGGAATATAACAAGAGCCAAAAAGTATATGTTGGCTATTCTACAGAGCGACGTCAGTCAATATGGGCAGTGCGAAGACGGATGTCATACCGGTGAAACTGCTCGAAGAGGTTCTTGGGCAGGAAAGTCAG
>JBBPKI010000702.1:353-15394 GCA_038089155.1 Nevesoporus exiguus
GATTAGATTCCATAAGAGGGACGAGATGGTCGACAGGGGAAACAATGGCTGGAAGTCTTAATAGACCGGCGACAAGCAACAGCCGAGGGAGATCATACAACCGCTTGTACAATGCCACGGCCAGGGAAAGGTTAGGTGATGATGAACGCAATGCTGCAGTCATACTTTCCATCTTGGTTGACTCAAGTGGAAGTGGAATATGTGGTGGTACGACTTGGTTGTAGACGGTGAGATCAACAGGGAGGTAACTGTGGTGACTACCAGAACGACCAGTCCATGCAAGAGATGTGACATCACCTGACCGTGTCGGGATGTGCTCCAGAAGACGACCAACAGCCTGAATGCCCTCGCCATAGATCACGGGCAGCGCGACACCAAAGATCCCGAATAGCGAGTATGCAATATCTTCCTCACGCGTCGTTTGCCGCCCAGAAGCTAAATGGAGCTTCTCGCGCACCCTGTCCAGTCCTGGCCGGAGGCTAGCCAACTCTTGTGTCGCAAATCGAGTAGCCCGTTCCATCTCCGACAAGATTATAGGCGACTCCTTGTGGTTGAAGATCGTTAATCCAAGATATGGCTTCCAGTCTTCCGTATAAAATTGGACCACTTCCGAGGCCACGTATTCCTGGTATGTCCAACCCCGCGTGTTCCAAATGCTCTTCCACAGACCGTCTACCTCCTCTAGCTCGGATAGGATGCCGAGAAGGTGGATGATTGTGAGTGATGACCCTCGATACCACCTGAACATGGCGACAACAGACTCTTGCTGAACCCCCTTGTCGAGCTGATTAACGCAGCATGTGTCGCTCCAGGCCCACTTGAATCGGAGGCTGCATGCGAGTTTGGAGAACTTTTGTAGTTTGCTGAATGCAGGAGACGGTGGTACGTTGTAGATGGACGTGTTCTCGACTTGCTGAAATGTCGGTTCATAAAGTTGCCACCGATGCGACAGCATCACGTAGCGATAAAACTTCTTCACTTCTGCTCGGATGTGCGCAGCGTCAAGCTGAGTGGTCATTGAAGACCGCAACTCGTCGTAGATGGGGAGTTCCTCGAATGCTGCCGCTTGCTTTGCTTTGTCATACAGACGTCCGTTCTCGGTGTCGATTAACACGGACGGCATGTCGCGAATAGTTTGTTGGACAACCTTCCGGATCATTACAGTGGCATCGAAGTACTGACAGTGGAGCTCTGTCCAAGACTAATCAGTATTTTACTGAGTCGTGCCGAGAGACGGCTTACCTCGTATATTTGGATCGGGAGATCTCTTTAGGGTTGACAACATTGTCATGAAAGCCTCGAATGCTTCACTATACCGGCCCATGCTATGTAGAGCGGCATGCTTGCCCTCGTACCCCTTATAGGATGATGGGTCAAGCTTAATGACCTGGTAGCATAGATCAACCAGGTACATTGTATACGACCCGAAATACGACTTATACCTCATTGCTGTGCTTGAGGAGAATGTCGATGTCGGTAGGATCAACTGACAGAATGTTCGAGTAATATCTGGCAGCCTCAGCATGCTTTTGCGAGTCCCTCGCGGCGTCACCTAATTCCTCCAACTCCTTGGCACAGCGTCTCAGAAAGTCTGCAGGACGTGTCTAAATGAACCCCGTCACTTTTCCACTGGAATACGTACCCCGTTCCCACTGCGCTCGCTCGTCGTGGGTTGTTACGTCGTCTGCCAACTCGGTTCGCATCCACAGAAAGCACTCGGTTGCTTCTGAGAGTCGACCGTGCTCTTCCAGGTCGTCACAAATAGCCCGACAGGCAAGAAATATCGGGAGCTGGAACCGGGGCAAAAGACTGTTATTCATCATATTCAAACAATCGTGGAATATATACTTTTCTTGCGGCATTTAATGCGTCTTTCACCGAACCACAGACCAGAATTGAGCGAGCCCACTTCATCGGTAGGGTGCTCGGGGCGGACGTATCCAGGGAAAATGCGATAGAGTAAGCTGTAGCTGCATCGTCTTGCTTTCCAGCTTTCGATGCCTCATTTCCTAGCTTTTCCAATGACCTGACGCACCGGCTCGTAAATTCTGGTGACAGGAATCAATAGACCTATCCTGACGTTCGAAGTCGAGACATACCAACAAGCCAGTCGCTGACTGCCATGTCGCTTCTCACTTCCTCACTGACGGTCCTTGTTATCTTCGAAAGGGACTCTGCAGCGTCGTGTATACGTCCTTGGGTATACAAGGATTCGCACAGGTACATTTGCTTGTATGCGCGATTGACATGGATGGAGCTGTCAACATTCTTTTTATACTCGGTGAGCTCGACGCGGAGGTCCTGCATGTTTCGTTTCTGAAGTGCAATTGTATGGTCTAATAAACGGATGTTAGTAAAGGATTAGCCATAGCTGTGATGAACATACTCAAGTTCGTTTCGTTTGCGCGGAGTTCCTTGACAGTTTTGTTGAGGGATACGACGTTGCTACCTAGTAAACGTGAATCCTGACAGTGTGTAAATTGAGGTGGGGGTCGACATACTCGAGGTTTCTTCTTGTGCACGCAGGGACTGGATGAGGCTATCCCTCTCTTGAATAGTTTGTCGACATTCAGCGAGCTGGATTTGCAGCTCTTGCACAGTTTCCGCCAGTGTCGCTGCCTCCTGCTGGATATGAGATGGTGATTTACAATTCAGTGAAAGCTTATCTAATGAGTATCTTGATGTAAGAGCACTCACAATTGTCTCAATGTAGGACGTGGGAAACACATCACGGAGGTTGTGAAGGGACATAGCACCTCCTCCGCTGGTCACGAGCTCATAGATTGTAGATATAGCCATAATGCGGATATCATGAGTGTGCTCGATGACAGACCCAATTTGATCGTGTGTCATAGTATCCCAAAACGAGATAGTCGGGCCAGCAGAGGCTACAATGAACGAGTCATTGCCTGCCAGGGCAATGCATCCAGCATCAATGCTACTGTGAATGGGCCATTCCGAGAGCGTCGTCCCGGAGACGGCGTCGAGACAGTGGATGTTTCCACTCCCAGACAAGGCAAAGAGTCGCTTGCTATCGCTTGCCCAGGCAATGGAGTTGTTATAACCTGAGCTGACCTCGACCTCGACCCCGACAAGGAGATGGCCGCTCCGACCATCATACACCCGAATAGAGTTGCGCCTCCACGTAGCCGTAGCGATGAGAAGTCCGTCAGGCGAAAATTTCGTGGCGGCCACTTGGTGGTCGTGTTTCCATGGGCCGAGTAGCCGCTTGCGAGCCAAGAGCGACCAGACGCAGACAGTTCCGTCATCCGATCCGGTCGCGATTCGAGTCACATCGGGGGACACGTCGACCGAGAACGTCCATGTGCTATGTGCTTTGAACTCGATCAGTTTTTCGTGAGTCTCCGCGTTCCACATCTGCACCGAGCCAACTCTTGTCGTGGCCACGATCCACCTTCCATCCCGCGACACTGCAATATCGCAGACACCACTCCCCACACTGATCGGTGTTCTTACCTCCTCAGGCTTGCCATCTTCCACTCTCCAACGTCGAATCTTCCCTCCATCGCCGCCGCTCACAATGTGCTTCCCGTCTACCAAGAATGCAACTCCACGTACGCCGTCTTGACCACCGATTATGATTGGTTTGACTTCCTTTAGGTGAACGGTGTTGCCATTTCCGCTCGACTCTTGAGGCCTCGTCAGCATTGCACTCTCACTTTTCCTATCTCTCACCATCATCGCTTGCCATTGCTTCGCGTTGATTGTTATTGCCACTGGTCGATGCTTGTGCTCTTCTCGATCGTTTTGCCTAGTGCGCTGATCGGGTTTTGCCTCTGGCTTGCGTATCGAATCGAGGGGGAGTGGTGTACATGGACATTCGAACCCGGTGCGCTTTTAGGTACAATATCATGCACGTGTCTCCTCACCAAACAGATTCACACACCGTGGGCGCTTCCCCTCCCAGTATACCCTTCTTCCACCAGTGCGAAGCTTAGCTCCGATAGTCCCTTCCATACCCCCTTCACCCACCGTCCGCGAACTTCATATGTGGTGTTCCACCATTCGCAAACATACTATTTTATACTCGTCGCTCACATATGTCCGTCCCTCTTCCTCTCCCGTTCTCGTACTTCGAGGGTGCAGGCGAGAGGGAGAGCCTTGCCTGTTGATCTCATCTGTCGCTACCTTGCTGCTGTCTGCTCTGCTCAAATCTCGATCACGCCACAAAAATCCTGGCCTCTTTTTACTTTAGCTCCTGTCCCTATCTACGGAGTGACCTCTCTTACCATCTCCACAGTATGCAAGTGGTGGCCTACGCTTGCCGTCGCCAGGTCCGTACCGCTCTCGCCACCATTGTTCAAGTCCATCACACCGCTCCCCTGGTCGATGGCACAACCTCCCTCCAAGATCATATATACCTTCGCCATGGAACGGTGACGATGAGTGCGTCGGGTAGTGGCCTCTTCTCCTTTCCCTTCGCGGTCTCGATCAAACCTGGCTGGGCGTATGCTGCTGATATGGCGGCACTCCAACAAGACTCCGCACGTTGCTAGAGAGCGGTCTTATCTGACAATTATTGTCAGCAGAGGGTGCTGGTAAGTGATCATTGAGTAGAGGGCTCGTCTCGTCAATATGAGGTGGCTTAGGCAGGTATATAAAATAAAGCGTCGCACCATGCCTGTTTGATCGTTCCCAGCCTCAGTGACCACGTGACACGTATGGTATCTAGAGTCAATAAGACGAATGGATGGGATTATAGAGTAAACCTGACAGGTGTAATGTCCCTTGGAACAATGAAAAGCATGGATCGAATCCAAGATGGGATGTAGACGATCTGATGTTTGACCGATAGGTGGGTCGGACAAGAGCAATAACATAGATAGTCGATAATTGGTCACTGAACGTTGAATGTCGGTGGACGTTCATCCAATGGTGCTGGTCTGCTGTCGACCCGTCTCTCTCCCGTCCCTCCAGCGGAAATGCTGTTTAGCCCACAGTCGACTTGCTCGCGAGAAGTATTGCATCATGATGTTGCCTCAACAAGGATACTTGCCAACGCGTTTTCACTCCAAGTTTGACCAATAAGAATCGGTTGCGGAAACCGCAAAAACGAATGTCCGTCACCCCATGTGATCGGCATTCCTTTTGGATCCCGAGGCTTGGTAGGAGTATCGTTTTACGACTGCACGTTGTCATGTCAAAGGCATGTAATCATGTTGTATGTGATTAAAGGTGGCAATCCGCCCACAAAGCTCGCCTACCGAATATCGCGCCGTTGATACATAGAACTCGATATTGCCAACGTATTCGCCTGCAGGCTGCCGGACGGCAATCGAAGCTGCTTGGTATTGTAACTTCATCGTTTTGCCCCATGCTTTCCTCGAAACCGTTTTCTGCGTGCTGCTTCTGTGCCTAGCTGGTGAAACATCGCTGGGTATAGAGATAAGATCAGTGTTACGTCTGTACATCAATCACGTGACACGATCGTTTACTGCCGCACTGAATTTCGCAGACTTGGTTGACCCGACCTTCAAGCTAAGCTCCTGACCACATCAAGCTCTCTCTGGCAGAGCATACTAATGTCCCATACATAATCATGTCCAATGGTTTCATTTCTGTGCGTCCCCATCTTCTCCGAGTATCCTGGAACACTCGCCATGGCCTACGGCGAGAGACACTGGGAGGAGCGGACGACAGAACGGGACCACGCTCTATAGGGACTATGGGGTACGGGTACAACGGGCGACTACCGTCTACGAGATGCGTCCACACTACATATATGATGGTGGTGTGCCAACGGAGCGGCGGAGTGTGCCGGGACATTACATCTCCATAGAGTTCACCGTCTCCTCACCAAACCACTTTCCCTCATCCAAATGTACCATTGTCCATGGAATGGTGATGTCTGGACTTGGTACTAGCCGAGGAGTTGATATAGAGGATAGGTGTGAATACCGCTCGGACATAAAGTCGTCAACTACTACTGTACGTCGACCACATGAATGGCGTCCATCAATTCCGACAACGACGTCTCCTCGCGAACTTGAACCATGATCAAACTGTCCGTGGCAACCCGTCTATATTGCTCGCGTGCAGACGGAGCGAGTAACAATGCTCCAAACGACTGCTTCAGCCGGACAACGAGCCGCAGTGCACGAGCAGTAAGATCACACCGAGGGCGACCCCCAGAGAAGTCGGCGTCGAGAAGCGGACTGATCCATGGAAGAACGAGAACTAGACCTTCTAATCCAGAGAGATCATCTGTCGTCTTGATCTCTACATCCCCAAGAATGGACGTCGTAGCATGATAAATGAGGATGTCTGAATCGTGATCAGATTCCGAGAGGGGGACAAGATCGTCGATGGGGAAAACAGTGGCTGGAAGTTTTAACAGACCAGTGACAAACGAAAGTCGAGGGAGATAATACAGCCGATTATACAATGCCACGGCAAGGGAAAGGTCAGGCGATGATGAACACAATGCTAAAGTCATAGTGTCCATCTCAGTTGGCTCAAGGAGAAGTGAAATGTGCGGTGGTACGACTTGATTGTAGACAGTGAGATCGACGGGGAGGTAGCTGTGGTGACTACCGGCACGTCCAGTCCATGCGAGAAGTGTCACATCGCCAGAGCGTGTCAGGATGTGCTCCAGGAGTCGACCAACAGCCTGAATGCCCTCGCCATAGATAACTGGGAGCGCGATGTTGAATATTCCGAATAGTGAGTATGCAATATCTTCCTCGCGCGTCGTTTGCCGCCCAGAAGCTAAATAAAGCTTCTCACGCACCCTGTCCAATCCTGGCCGGAGGCTAGCCAACTCTCGTGTTGCGAACCGAGTAGCCCGCTGCATTTCCGATAGAATTCTAGGCGACTCCTTGTGGTTGAAGATTGTCAATCCAAGATATGGCTTCCAGTCTTCTGTATAAAACTGGACCACTTCCGAGGCCACGTATTCCTGGTATGTCCAACCGCGCGTGTTCCAAATGCTCTTCCATAAACCGTCGACCTCCTCCAGCTCAGATAGGATGCCGAGAAGGTGGACGATGGTAAGCGATGACCCTCGATACCACCTGAACATGGCGACAACCGACTCTTGCTGAACCCCCTTGTCGAGCTGATTAACGCAGCATGTGTCGCTCCAAGCCCACTTGAATCGGAGGCTGCATGCGAGCTTGCAGAAGTTTTGTAGTTTGCTGAATGCTGGAGACGGTGGTACGTTGTAGATTGACGTGCTCTCGACTTGCTGAAATGTCGGTTCATAAAGCTGCCACCGATGCGACAGCATCACGTAACGGTAAAACTTCTTCACTTCCGTCCGAATGCGTGGAACGTTAAGCTGAGTGGTCATTGAAGACCGCAACTCGTCGTAGATGGGGAGTTCCTCGAATGCTGCCGCTTGCTTTGTTTTGTCATACAGACGTCCGTTCTCAGTGTCGATTAACACAGGTGGCATGTCGCGAATGGTCTGCTGGACAACTTTTCGAATCGTTACGGTGGCATCGAAGTACCGACGGTGGAGCTCTTTTAAAGACTAATCAGCATTTTACTAAGTCATAAAGAGTGTTGGCTTGCCTCGCATATTTGGATCGGGAGATCTCTTGAGGATCGACAACATTGTCGTGAAAGCCTCGAGTGCTTCGCTATACCGGCTCATAGCATGGAAAGCGGCATGCTTGCCCTCGTACCCTTTATGGGATGATGGGTCAAGCTCGATCACCTGGTAGCGTACATCAGCCAGGTACACTGTATACGACACGAAATACAACTTATACCTCATTGCTGTGCTTGAGGAGAATATCGATGTTGGTAGGATCGACTGACAGTATGTTCGAGTAATATCCGGCGGCCTCGGCATGGTTTTGCGAGTCCCTCGCGGCGTCACCAAGTTCCTCCAACTTCTTGACACAGCGTGTCAGAAAGTCTACAGGACACGTCTGAGTGGACCCAAGTCACTTTTCCACTGGAATACGCACTCTGTTCCCACTGGGCTCGCTCGCCGTGGGTCGTTACGTCGTCTACCAACTCGGTTCGCATCCACAGAAAGCACTCGGTCGCCTCTGAAAGTCGACCGTGCTCTTCCAGGTTGTCACAAATACCCTGACAGGCAAGGAATATCGGAAGCTTGAACTGGGGCAAAAGACTGTTATTTATCATATTCAAATAATCATGGAATATATACCTTTCTTGCGGTATTCAATGCGTCTTCCACTGAGCCACAGACCAAAACTGCGCGAGCCCACTTCATCGGTAGGGTGCTTAGGGCGGACATATCCAGGGAAAATGCAATAGAGAAAGCTGTGGCTGCGTCGTCTTGCTTTCTAGCTTTCGATGCCTCATCTCCTAGCTTTTCCAATGACCTGACGCATCGGCCTGTAAATTCTGACAGCGAGAATAAATGGACCTATTCCTAATACCCGAAGCCCTGACCTACCAACAAGCCAGTCACCGACTGCCTTGTCGCTCCTCACTTCCCCATTGATGGCCTTCGTCATCTCCGAAAGGGACTCTGCGGCGTCGTGTATACGTCCTCGGGTATACAAGGATTCGCACTGGTACATTTGCTTGTATGCGCGATTGACATGGAGGAGGCTGTCAGCATTCTTTTTGTACTCGGTGAGCTCGACACGGAGATCCTGCATGTTTCGTTTCTGAAGTGCAATTGTATGGGCTAGTAGACGGATGCTAGTAAAGGATTAGCCGTGACTGTGATGAACATACTCGAGTTCGTTTCGTTTGCGCGTAGTAATCGGATGGTCTCGTTCAGGCTATCCTTTTCCTCACTGGTGGTACGTTGATATTTGGTGAGCTCGTCGTGGAGTTCCTTGACAGTTTTATTGAGGGATACGACGTTGCTACCTAGTAAACCCGAATCCTGACGGAGTGTAAATTGAGGTGGGGGTCGACATACTCGAGGTTTCTTCTTGTGCGCGCAGGAACTGGATGAGGTCATCCCTCTCCTGAATGGTTCGTCGACATTCAGCGAGCTGGATTTCCAGCTCTTGCACGGCTTTCGCCAGTGTCGCTCCCTCCTGGATATGGGATGATAGTTTACGATTCAGTGAAAACTCATCTAATGGATAAGAGCACGAGCACTCACAATAGTGTCAATGTAGGACGTGGGAAACACATCACGGAGGTTGTGAAGGGACATAGCACCTTCTCCGCTGGCCACGAGCTCATATGTTGTGGATATAGCCATATTGAGGATGTCATGAGTGTGCCGGATGACAGACCCAATTTGATCGTGTGTCACGGTATCCCAAAATGAGATAGCGGGGCCAGCGGAGGCTGCAATGAACGAGTCGTTACCTGCCAAGGCAATGGACTCAGCGTTAGTGCTACTGTGAATGGGCCATTCCGAGAGCGTCGCCCCGGCAATGGCGTCGAGACAGTGGATGTTTCCACTCTTAGACAAGGCAAAGAGCCGCTTGCTATCGCTCGCCCAGGCAAGGGAGTTGTTATAACCTGAGCTGACCTCGATCGAGACATCGACGAGGAGACGGCCGCTCCGACCATTGTACACCCGAATAGAGCTGCGCCCCAACGTAGCCGTAGCGATGAGAAATCCGTCAGGAGAAAATTTCGTAGCGGCCACGTGATAGTCGTGTTCCCATGGACCGAGTAGTCGCTTGCCGGTCGAGAGGGACCAGACACAGGCAGTTTCGTCATCTGACCCGGTCGCGATTCGAGTCGCATCGGGGGACACGTCGACTGCAAACGTCCATCTGTTGTGTGCTTTGAACTCGGTCACCTTTTCAACGTGGGTCTCTGCGTTCCACACTTGCACCGAGCCAATTCCTGTCATGGTCACGACCCACCTTCCATCCCGCGACACTGCAATGTCGAAGACACGACTCCCCACATTGATTGGTGTTCCCACCTCCTTGCCATTTTTCACTTCCCAACGTCGAATCCTCCCTCCATCGCCGCCGCTCATGATGTGCTTTCCGTCGACTAGGAATGCAACTCCACGTATGTTGTCTTGACCACCGATTATGATTGGTTTGACCTCCTTTGGGTGAACGGTGTTATTTCTGCTCGACCCTTGAGGCCTCGTCAGCATTGCACTCTCACTTCTCCTATCTCTCACCATCATCCCTTGCCATTGCTTCGCGTTGATCGTTATTGCCACCGGTTGATGCTCGTGCTCTTCTTGATTGTTTCGCCTAGTGTGCTGATCAGGTTTTGCCTCTAGCTTGCGTATCGAATCGAGGGGAAGTGTCATTCAAGCCCGGCGCTTTTGGGTACAATATCATACACGTGTCTGCTCACCAAACAGATTCACACACCGTGGGCGCTTCCCCTCCTCTCGGTATACCCTTCTTCCGTTAGCGGGGAGCTTAACTCCGATGATCCCTTCTGTTGAACGTGAGACAATTTTAGATAATGAGATCACGTGCAAGCCATACACGGCCGATAAGAGGAAGCCCCTCACAGTTAGGAGAGTCTACTATTTAAGAACAAAGGGTAGATTAGAGGCAGTAGCCGTCCCTTGCCATCGCCCCTCACACGACTCCTTGCCCGACTCGCCGCCATCACCAGCATCGTTTCATCTCATACTCTGCTTAGTCGCTACACCTTCCATATTCCCTTCACCTGGTGTCCCACCATTCACATACGTTCCATTTATACTTGTTGCTTATGTGTGTGCTCTTCTCCCGTTCTCGTACTTTGAGTGTGCAAGCGAGAGGGAGAGCCTTGCCTGCTGACCCCGTCTGTCGCGATCTCCCTCTTGTCTGATCTGCTCGCCACAAAAATCCTCGCTTTTTTACTTTAACTCCTGTCCCTATCCACAGAGAGTGACCTCTTACCATCTCCACGTTATGCGGGTGCTGGCCCACGCCTGTCATCGCCAGATCCGTACCACTCTCACCACCATTATTCAAGTTCATACACGCCGCTCCCCTGGTCGATGGCGCACCACCCCAAAGATGATATATGCCTTCGCCATGAAACGGTGGCAGTGAGAGTGCGTCGGGTAGTGGCCTCTTTCCCTTTCCCTTCGTGGACTCGATCAAACTTGGCTAGAGCGAGTGCTGTTGATACGGCGGCGCTCCAATAGGACTCCGCTCGTTGCTAGAGAGCAGTCTTGTCTGACAATCATGCGGAGTCACATGACAATTATCGTCAGCAGAGGGTGCTGGTGAGTGATCATCCAGGAGAGGGCTCATCTCGTCAATCTGGGATGTCATTCTGCGTGACCAGCATTCCTTTTGGATCCCGAGGCTTGGTGGGAGCATCATTTTTCGACTGCACATTGTCATGTGATGATGTCGTGTATCATTAAAGGCGGCCATCTGCCCACAAACCTCGCCTGCCGAGTATCGCACCACTGATAGATATAACTCGATATCGCCAATGTATTCGCCTGCAGGCTGCTGGTCGACAATCGAAGCTGCTTGGTATTATAAGTTCATCGTCTGGCTCCATGCTTTCCTCGAATGCATTTTTTGCGTGCTGCTTTTGTGCCTAGCTGGTGGAACACCTCTGCTGGGCACAGAGACAAGATCTTAGGACGCGTCAAATTTCTGTACCAACCACGTGACACGATCGTTCATTCACTCCGCGGGGGTGGCACTGAATTTCGCAGACGTCCCTCACTTGGTTGACCCAACCTTCAAGCTAACCTCCGGGCAACATCAAGCTCTCTCGTGCAGAGCATACTAACGTCCCATCCATATTCAGATCCAATTGTTTTATTTCAGTGCATCCTCATCTTCTCCGGGCCTCTATGGAGTTCACTGTCCTGAGCGTCACGCGATTACGCACACGTCCCACATAGATGTCATGGTTAATACACCATGTCTTCGCTCGTGCTCCTTCCTCACGTTTCAAATTGTTTATTTGACCGATAGCCTGCGGCGACGTGGTGAAAAAGGTCAAGCTGGACCAACACCACAGACGTTGTCACCCTGCTTTGATTGCATCGATTACTCTGTCAACACCCCCGCCGAATACAAGTTCCATACGTCGTGTATTACCGAGGCAGAAAAGTACCACAAGAATCTGTATGAAAGGGCCAAAGAACGTACGTGTCGTGTTGTCATTTCGCCTTGTGAGCTCGATCTCGGTGTCTGACGGCGGACTAGGGACAGGAAAGTGGTGACTGGAGTGCCAGCTGGAGCACAAACGAAGGCTAGGGTGACTCGCACGGAAGGGGAAGGGGAAATGGGAGGGGCGACTCGCGAGGTCGTGGTTGACATAGAGGTGGAGGACGATTATGCAACGAGGCGACAGGCGCCAGTGACATACCGCTTGGCACTTCCCGGCGGATGTTCCCAGTGACCGCCGCCATCAGTGACGTCCCCTCTGAACCAAAAGCTAAAACAGTTATTGAGGTCCTTACTCTGGTAGATATCTTCAGTCACGTGGCGAAAAGCAACTGACGCTGGCACTGTAGCTCACTAATGCCACCTCGGGCTTACAGTACTGTGAGTGCGTCAGCTTTTTCCACTCTGAGATGGAGTGACATTGTCGATCAGTGTGCTCATACTCCATCATGCACGGTGACCTATCCGGCGCAAGCGGTGCTCATGATTTGGTCAGGATGTTCACGTATGATCTCTCTAGTCAAACGAGCTCGCTTGCAAGAACAAGAGAGTCTGCATATCTGGCTTTGGCTTGTCAACATTGTTGACGGAACTGAGCGGATCCACGTTTGCTACTTCGATTCACGAGAGGGGGACGCTACGCTGGACCGCTCCTGAGTTGCTTGACCTTCGGATATCTGACGACGAAGCAGAACCGTCAAATGACATGCCAACTCTGTGCAGTGATGTATACTCCTTCGGTGGCGTGATGTTGTAGGTGTGTAGTTCTTTTCTAGCGTGTATATTCAGCTCTCTAGAACGACCGTTAGATCCTGACGGGCAAGATGCCGTACTATTACAAGTTGTACATGGGGTGTCTAGAGGGATGACGCTGAGGCGGCCAATTAGTCCACTGGTCACCGAACGTCGGTGGACATTCATCCAGTCGTGCTGGTCTACTACCGATCCATCTCGATCCCGTCCTTCCAGCGAAGATATCATTCAGTTCCTCACGAACGAGCTTGCCAGAAGTATCACATCATAACGTTACCTCGACAAAGATAATTTTCATTTTCCAAGTATGAAAAATCGGTGCAAAAATGGCAAATATGGGAGTCCGTCATACCGCATGACTTGCATGCTGTTGGTACCTACAGGCTTTGTCGGGATATAGTGTTTTGGTCGTACATTGTTATCTCCTGGGTAAGGGCATGTAGTTGTGTTGTGTATGATTCAAGTCGGTGATCAATGACAGTGTTATCGTCAGAGCTCTTGCGCCAGATAAGCAAGGGAAGTACCGATCGGATTTCGCTTCGGGGTCACATTGGCCTGAGGGACATGCGACTTGTGTACGACACCATCACGTGTCTCCTCATCAATCCACTTCCCCTCATCCAAATGTACCCTTGTCTAGGGAGCGGTGATGTCGGGACTTGGTACTAGCCAATAAATTAACATAGACGATGAATACGCTCGGGCATACAGTCATCAACTACTACTGTACGTCGACTACACGAATGGCGTCTATCAATTCCGTCAACATCGTCTCCTCGCAAACTCGAACCATGATCAAGCTGTCCGTCGCAACCCGTCTATATTGCTCGCGCGCAGACGGAGCGAGCAACAATGCTCCAAATGAGTGAGTCAGCCGGACGACCAGCTGCAGTGCACGTGTGGTGAGATCGCACTGAGGACGACCCCCAGAGAAGTGGGCATCGAGAAGCACGCTGATCCACGGAAGAATGAGAATTAAGCCTTCCATTCCAGACAGGTCATCCATCGTCTTGATCTCTACGTCCCCAAGAATGGACGTCGTAGCATGGTAAATGGAGAGGTCTGAATCGTGCTTGGATTCCGAGAGAGGGACGAGATGGTCGACCAGAAAAACAATTCCTGGAAGTCTTAACAGACCGGCGACGAGTAACAACCGAGGGAGATCATAGAGGCGCTTGTACAATGCCACGGCAATGGAAGAGTCAAACGATGATGAACGTAATGCTGAAGTCATATCGTCCATCTCAGCTGGCTCGAGGGGAAGTGGAATGTGTGGTGGTACGACTTGATTGTAGACAGTGAGATCGACGGGGAGGTAGCTGTGGTGACTACCGGCTCGTCCAGTCCATGCGAGAAGTGTGACATCACCTGACCGTGTCAGGATGTGCTCCAGGAGCCGACCAACAGCTTGAATGCCCTCGCCATAGATGACTGGAAGCGCGATGTTGAAGATCCCAAATAACGAGTATGCAATATCTTCCTCACGCGTCGTTTGCCTCCAAGAAGCTAAATAAAGCTTCTCGCGCACCCTATCCAGTCCTGGCTGGAGGCTAGCCAACTCTCGTGTTGCGAACCGAGTAGCCCGCTCCATTTCCGACAGGATTATGGGCGACTCCTTGTGGTTGAAGATTGTCAATCCAAGATATGGCTTCCAATCTTCCGTATAAAATTGGACCACTTCCGAGGCCACGTATTCCTGGTATGTCCACCCGCGAGTATTCCAGATGCTCTTCCACAGACCATCGACCTCCTCCAACTCTGACAGGATGCCGAGAAGGTGGACGATTGTGAGCGACGATCCTCGATACCACCTGAACATGGCGACTACCGACTCTTGCTGAACTCCCTTATCGAGCTGATTAACGCAGCATGTGTCGCTCCAAGCCCACTTAAATCGGAGGCTACATGCGAGCTTGCAGAATTTTTGTAGTTTACTGAATGCAGGAGACAGTGGTACCTTGTAGATGGAGGTGCTCTCGACTTGCTGGAATGTTGGTTCGTGGGGCTGCCACCGATGCGACAGCATCACGTAACGGTAAAACTTCTTCACTTCCGCCCGAACGCGTGCAACGTCAAGCTGAGTGGTCATTGAAGATCGCAACTCATCGTAGATCGGGAGTTCCTCAAACGCTGCCGCTTGCTTTGTTTTGTCATACAGACGTCCGTTCTCTGTGTCGATTAATACGGACGGCATGTCGTGAATAGTTTGCTGGACAACCCTTCGAATCGTTCCAGTGGCATCGAAGTACTGGCGGTGGAGCTCTGTCAAAGGCT
>JBBPKI010000703.1:0-19002 GCA_038089155.1 Nevesoporus exiguus
CCACCACAATGATGATGACAATGAGGGTGAGGGCAGTGCAAGGGCGTGCCCACCACCACAATGACAGCGACAATGATGGCAACAGCAGCACAATGGCATGCCCTCACTGCAGCGATGATGACGATGCCTATAATGTGAAGGCGCACTTCCTGTGTGATGAGCCATTCCTAGGCTAACTTCCTCACTTATCTACCAAGGGGAGGCACTCACAAAGAGGCACAACATCCCTTGGAGTTGTAAGACTTTTGAAAGAGAGATCAAACAAGATAGAGCAAGTAGTGCACTGTAGATTGCATACAGTATTGGACTGTCACTTGCACCAGCAAACTTTAGTCTGCTTGTGTCACACCACAAAGGAGTATTCACTTAAATTACACATTGTAGATGCACTATTATATATTTTTCCAAGACCTGTACAGAATGTAGAGTACATTGTCAATGTTTTGTGTGGTGATCTCACTGTTGCTACTTATCGCTTCGGCACCACCACTTGCACCAGCACGAAAATGGGAAATATGTATTACTTAATCTAAATCCATTACCTAACAATCAGCATTGCTGTCAGATCCATGTTCATTATTGTCACCGTCACTGCCACCTCCTTCCTGGCATTCCTCACCATTGACATCTTTGACTGGCCTTGAACAAATTTAATTTACTTCCTTTTTATCTAACACTTTGCATGGCCTGCCCTGCTTTAGTTAAGGTCTCATTCTGCAATTTTCCATTGAGCTCACTTCAAGTGTGCATTACTGGTTAAGGTTTAGTGCATGATAAGATGACTGATAAGAGTAAAAAGAACACATCTCACTGGCATCTCGCTGGCAAGTGTCCTCAGGCCAGATTGTCCATAGTTACATGTAAATCTGCAGCTAGCGCAATTACAAACAATATATGTCAGTTTTGTGGTTATGAGCCAATAACTGACATGCCCATCAATGATACACTCAAAAAACTGTAAATTTCATGCTATGATTTCAGTACTGCAAAAGATCAGACAGTATAAGCCCTTGTTTTTTTCACATAATATTAGTCTATAGTACAATACAGCATGGTTAGGTACTCTACAAGAACCATCTGCAGCAGGTGTGACACTGTATTTCCACTTGGCACAAGTGATGGTGGGTGGTGCAAGTGGTAGTCCAATACTGTAGAACTAGCTAAGGGACAAGTACAGGAGATGTGGCTATTTAAGTAAGCACTACTTGCACATAGACCAAGTGGCTAAGTAATTGTTTGTGCAATGGCTATGAGTGACTGATGGAAACACACTACCCAAAAGAGAGATGGCAGTGAAGGAGACAATAGTCCATAGAAGATAATGCAGTTATATCAGTGGAATGAGGTGAATGTCATCAGAATACAGAATGAGGAGATATGGAATGTATACTTCATATGAGATTGGACCCTCCCTAAGATGAAGAAGAAATGAAAGGAGGAGGTGACCTAAGAGAAACAAAACCATAATATTACCCCCTTTGTAGAATTGAGGCCCTGCCTCAACATCTCTAGTCATGGTCAGGCCCATCTGGGTCTCCCTTATTGACCTCGTAGTCATCAGCATCAAGCTGGAGGTCAACATCACATATGTATCTGTCATGTCACATCTCCCCACAAGTTGAGCACTGAATGAGGGGGTAGTAGGAGGTCCCATGGCCCCAGTTTTGGCAATTATTGCACTGAAGCATGAGGCATTGACTACTATTGTGCCTTGGAGCCCAGGTCTTACATTTGTGGCATTGATAGCAGGGGCAGTCCTTGCAAAAGTGACCAGTGGAGTGGCACTAAAAGCACTGGGCGGCAGTGAGGTTTTCTGGTAGGATAGTAGGATGGGGCAGAGAGGGGAGGACTCGGTCTGGGATGGAAAGACGTTCTTGAGCAGGCAGGATGGCCAAGGCTCTAGGCATAGGGATGGGAGCAGGAGGAGAGGACTCATATCAAGGTGGAGACAAGGTTGGAGTTCTAGTGTGAGGAGGAGGAGTTGTGATTCATTCGGTGAGAGGATGTGGGGCAGTGAGCACTAGATCTGCTTCTTCATATTGAGAGACCTGAGCAGCAGTCATGGAAGAATTGATGGGGCAGAAGACTGGCCAGATCTCTTTGGGAGTAAGAGACATGATGGCCCCATCAAAGTCTGCTCCCAGGAGGGTGTTCAGCAAGTTGACTTGCATTCTAGAAAGTCCCAAGTTGAATCCCTGGACATGGGGTTCCACAGTCTCTAAGGTGATTGGGAAGTGGGCAAGATAAACAGTGGTAGTATTCAAAGTGGAGGAAAGGGCAATCAATGAAGTCAAAAGAGGGGTGGAGCATACAAGGGGAGTCCTCTCCAGGAGGACTACAAGCTGTGGGGAAGACAGAATAGCTTGGTAAAGAAATTGACAGTGGAGGACAGGGAGGTGATTGGTGTGAACACAACATTCTGAGGTAGTACAAATAACTTGTTCCAGAGACATGAGAAGTTCTTTTACAGTGACTCCAAAAACAAGCCCAATGTTTAACCCAAATCTGGTGTGCAAAGCACACCACAATCATATTAACTAATTACACCTTGTCTTGGTGGAGTGTATTGTAGTATGAACCCTTGGCTACAACTTTGCTCAATATATTATGTAATCCTGTGCTAATGCGGTCAAGATATGACCATTACAAGATGACTACCTCATTGGGCTAGTTTTTGTACTTTTTACTTGAGATATATTATTAATACTTGGTGTAGCCTCCTTTTGCCTTGAGCACTGCCTGGACCCTCCTAGGCATGCTTTCAATCAATTTCTCACACTCTCCAACTGGTATCCTTTCCCACTCCACCTGAATTCTATTCCATATCTCCACCATACCCTCAGGAGGAGTCTTATACTCAGCAAGTCTCTTTTTGAGGTACCATCAGAGATGCTCAATGGGGTTGAGGTCAGGAGACTGTGCAGGCCATACCATGGTCCTGAAATCTTGCTCTTCCAACCACTCCCTAACCTTTTTGCAAGTATGCTTTGGATCATTGTCCTGCTGAAAGATGATGTCAGGAGGATTGAGACCATGATATTGCATGGTTTGTAGCAGTTCATCCTTCAAAATTTGAAGGTAAAGATCTCTATCCATCCTACCATCTATCTTGGAAGCATAGCCAATTCCATCCCAAGTCATACAGCCCCAAATCATCACAGATCCCCCACCATGCTTGATGGTACCCTCCACCAACCTGTTATATCCATGACATCCCATCCATCTCCACCTCCTCCAGCCTCATCTCTGGCCATCTCTGGCCACCTCTGCCACCCTCAGTCCACCTCCACTTCCTCCACACTCAGAGCTCTGCTCCTCTCCTTTGGACCAAGGCTGTGCTCACACAGGGACTCAGCTATCTTCAGACCTGGATACCTCTTGTACATTCTCAGTTGTACTCCTCTTTGCTTCTTTCATCCCTTCTTGGTCCCTTATGGACCCTTGATGTTATCTCACTTATTCCCTGACATCCTTGATGTCCCTGTTCACCTTTATAAAACCTATGTATCTCTGTCATGTAACCTTAGCATAAATATTGAATTTAGTTCTGCTCTCCTATTCTCGTCACAATCTCCTCCTCCTCCTGTCAGACCTCTGCTCCTCCAAAATACAAGGACACAGACCTGTTCAAGGGTGCAACACATAAGTCCTATGCCAATGTCCTTTCTATGCAACTCTGCTCTGACACCTCTGCTCCAGACTTCAGTCCAACTCTAAGACGAACTTCATCTACCACCCCTCAGTACCTCTGGAACTCCAATTGGACTTGAGTCTGGAGAGACCAGACCTTAACAGTATATTCATGCTGTCACTTGAGCAGGTCTCCACTCTTTTTGTCTTTGACCTCACACTATCACGATCATTTGTCATGACCTCAGCACACTCTTGGGATCCTCATTAAAACCCACCATGCACCTTCTTCTGTCCTTATGACACTTCTCTGACATCTTGCTGTCCCCTTGATGGCCCCCTTCTTCCATCTCAGTAATATCTCCAAACTCCAAACTCTGACCTGACTCCACCCCCCTGGTGGGTCACCTCCCATCCCCCCTTTCTTGTTGCCAACTTCTCCTCCAATGCCCTCTGGCAAGACCACCCTCAGCTTTCAAGCCACCTCTTTGGGTTCCCATTTTGTTGGTTTTAGGATATAGCTTGCTTGCCATGAGACTCTGTTGAGTGATTGGAACACAAGCAGCACATTGTCCAACCTTGGCAAGTGGAGTGCCAAACTCTCCACACCTCCACTCCAGAGTGCACTCCAGAATCACTACTGCTCTTGGACTTTTGCCCTCCCACTTCCTTGTCAATACCACACCATTCAGGTGTGCATGCAAGATGGATGGCCTAGTCCACTCCATCAGCCACCTCCAGCCTTTGCTGGGCAAGGTAAGACACCTCCAATAGGAAAGTCACCCTCACAACATCTGATCTCCCTCCACCCTCAACTCCGTTACCTCCAACCTTTCAGACCTCAAGTCTGGAGGTCACCCTGCCTTCTTCACTGCCAACTCCAGCAAGTCTGGATGTTATGGTATTGAACCCTCCAGGGGTCCTTTTCTTCCTCTCTCCATTTGATTTTTGCCTCTCTCTGCTTTATTTCCTTTTATTTCCTCTTCATTTCTTTCCTCTGACTCTTCCTACCTAAGGACCAAGAGTCCAAAGATAACTCCATTTGTTGTCCACTGACTCCAGCTTATCCGGTCAGTCTGGACATTTGGGTAAGGAACCCCCTTCGGCTCCTTCCCTTTCCTTCCTTTGTTTTCTGCCTTTTTTGTTTGTTTCTTTTCCCTCTGCTTCTTCTGTGCTTTTGGACCCCAAGTCCAATAGCAACTCCATTTCATGTCTGCTAACTCCAGTCATGTCCAGTCCATTTCAGATATTCAGGGTAAAAGGACCTCCTTTTTTGGTTCTTTCTCATTCCTTCTTTTCTCCCTGTTCTCTATGCTTCATTCCATTACTGGATAATGATGGTAGACTCCTCTCCAAGGAGTGCCATTACTGGTTAATGAACACCCTCCATTTCTTCTTTACCTGAAGACCATAAATCTGAAGGTAACTCCAACCTAACTTGAGTTTGCTCTGGCAACTCCAGAGCTCTTCTGCTTCAAGCTTCCTTTTCATTCTGGTTGCTTCTGCTCTTCATTTTCTCCTTCAATTCTTTCCTCTAACCTCTGTACCTGAGGACCACAAGTCCAAAGATTATTCCATTCTCCACCTCCAGTGCTGCATTGCTTAATAGCTGCCACTCTGGTCACTCGGCCTTGCACTCCACTCCCTCTGAACCTAAAGACATCAAGTCTGAAGGTAACTCTGCTTCAACTCTGGCAACTCCAGAGTTTTGGCTTCTTTTTCTTCTTCTCCTTCCATTTCTCTTCTCCAGACTTGGGACCTGCATCACCCTTGTCTATGCTCTCCTCAAGAGCACCTCATGATGCACCCCTTCTGTTTTCTTTCTCTTTTTTGCCCTTCAGTGCTGTCAACTCCAGCAGCATCCAGTCTGTTCCAGACCCCTCCATTTCCTTTTGCTTTCTTCTGTTCCATTTTCCAGACCTGGGACCATGTTGCTCTTGTCTGTGCTATCTTCCTAGAGCATTTTCTGACACAGTTCTTCATCCTTTCTCTTTGCCTTCTCTGTACCTTAAGACATTAGGTCCAAAGGTAACTCCATTCTAACTCCAGTTTGCTTCAGCAACTCCAGACTCTTTCCTTCCCTTCCTCTTTTTTCTCTTTTGTTCTATTTTCCAGACTTGGGACTTGTATCACCCTTGTCTGCACTCCATTCTGGAGCACCCCCAGACACATCTACTCTTTTTTCTTCCTGCTTCTTATAACCTCATGACTTCCCCTCTGGGTCCATCCTGGACCATCTGAACTTCCCTCCAGGTCCACTCCAGACCACTCCATTTTCACTCTGATTCTGTCTTCCTGTGTCTGTTTCTCCTTTTGTTTCAGAGCCTTCCATGCTGTCCACTCTGGTGGCATCTGGTCCATTCTGGGCCACCCTGTTTTCCTTTTTGTTCTTCTCCTTTCTCTCTGTTGGCCCTTCAGGCCTTCACTTTTGTCAACTCTGACAGCTCTGACAAACTCCAGTCCACTCTGGACCATTTGTCTCCTTTTCTTCTCCTTCAGGCAATCCACCTCTGTGGCTTTCTTGCCAAACCTCTTTGGGTTCCTTGACGTTTGCTTAGTATAGAACATTGCATGCTCACCCACTAAATGATCTGTTGATCATTTGGTTTAAGGAGCTGCAACTTCATCTAACATACTCTTACAGATAGAATGCCAAACCCCTGCACTCCAGGACTCCATCTGGAAATCTAATCCTCAGAGATGCACCTCTGGGATCTGCCCAAGGCCTCACGCCTTCTGCAGTCATTGTCTGTGGACCTCTGACTGGCTTCATCTGGATTTCTCACTGCATTAAGGACTAACCAACAATTTGTCCCACTTAGCTCTCTGCCATCCATGGCAATTTTTATAGTTTGTTGCTGTTGTTTTTGTTGTCTTTCTTTTAGGTCTTCAACCTTCATGGTCTCGTCCTGCAGTCCTCTGACTGGCTTCATTTCAGACATCTTTTCCTGCACTTAGGACCGACCAAGATTGTCCTTGGCCTCCTGCCAACTCTGGCACTTATTCTCTGCTTAGAACCTCTCTGCTTTTGATTCTTTCTACTCTTCTTTCTGCCCTGATTGTGCATCTCTGCTTTTGTTCTTGTATCCTTTCTGTTTCTGCTATCCCTGTACTCCGATTAACTCTGCTTTTCACACCTCTTTTTTTTCTTTTTACCTTCTGATATTTTCCTTTGTTTTTATTTATTTTTTCTGCCTATATACTCTGTGGTCAGCATTCTCAGGTTCTGTCATATCCCATCCCATTCCATCCATCTCTGATCCCTTTGGCCCCAACTCTGGTCATCTCCTGCCAACTCCAGCCAACTCCGGCCAACTCCAACCCCCTCAGTCCATCTCCATTCCTTCATGCTTGGAGCTCTGTTCCTCCGCTTGGACCAACCTGTGCTCAGACCAGTATTCAGTTATACCTGGACCCAGAACTCCTTTGTAGTATTACTCATCATTATTGTATATTTGTAATACTTGTCTCAGAACACAGCTCCTATGCTGTGCTTTGGCATACTTACCTCCCAGACTCTTAGTATATAATCCCTGTAACCTCTGTTGTGTAGCTTTACCACAAATATCAAATTAGTCCCACCCTCTTGACTCTCGTTGCAATCTCCATCTCCTCCTCCTGTCGGAACTCCAATCCTCTGAAATACGAGGACATGGACCTGTTCAAGGGTGCAACATGTAAGTCATGTGCCAACGTCCTCCTGAGTAACTCCACTCCAACTCCTCTGCTCTGGACTTCGGTCCACCTCTGAGACTAACAAGTCTACTACCCCCTCAGTACCCCTGGACCTTCAATCAGACTTAACAGGTTCCTCTCAGGCCTCAAGGGCTCAGCTTTAAAGGGGAGGCACCACCAATCACTACCTCACCCCATAACCTCTGTCCATAATCTCCAAAATCTCTGCCACTCTGGAGTTATCACTCTGAATCCCCTCGCATCAACCCCATCTTCACCTTTGGTACCCTCAAGATATACCTCTGCCTAGTCCCACTTCCTCAACCCTCCTGTGGTTCCTCTTATGTGACACCACCTGGATTTCCTCTTAGCTTTCCCCCCCAGCCCATCTTCTAGGGTCTATAGGTTTTCTCCCCCATTTTCCCGACTATCTGGTACCCTAGTGGTACACCTCTGTTTGCACTCCAGCATCCTCCAGAGCTGTATTCATTCAGCCCCTCCACTTCTCCATTTCTCCATTTCCATTGCTCTCTTCATCAGTTTGGGACTAATCACTTCTTCATTGCCTTTTAGTCCTTTTCAGTTCAGTCTTCAAGCACTCTAGTACTAGTTACTTTCTGGCATTCACTTCTGATACCTCTGGTTCAACTCTGGACCACTTCATTCTATATTATAATTCCATTGCTTTTGACCACTTTCAGGTCCCTTGGTTCTCATTTTGTTTCTCCTCTTGACTTTTGCCAAATCAGGCATCTTCTTTCACCCTCCATGTAGTCAAGCTGTATTCTCTCATATTCCTTTGACTCCAGTCACCTCTGGTAGCCTGTGTACAACTCCGGGTTAACTCCAGTTAACTCCAGTTCTTCTCCATTTCATCTTCATTTCTCCATCTGTTCCAGTCTCCCTTTGTCTGAGGCTGTTCTTTCATCCCTCCATTCACTCTATTCACTCCCTTTGCTTTCCATTTCCTTTGGCACATTCATGTGCCCCTCTGTTTCCCTCCATTTACTCCAGTATAACTCTAGAGTAACTCTGGATTTTCTCTGGTTTACTTCATTTCAATTACTATACTCTGTCTTCTGCTCTTACATTTTGGACTCATTCCATTTCCCTCTGTCAACTCTGGCCTTCACTCTGGTTTTGCACCCTTTTGGATACATTTATATATCTTTATCTTCTCTGTTTCCAGGACCATTCGGTACCTGGCATACACCTCTCTTTCTCTGGCCTGTTTCAGGCATCTTTCACCCTTTTCTGGGGCTCTCTGACTTCCTTCATCTCCATTTCTGTCTCAGTCTCTGTATCTACATTTTTATTCTTCTTCCACTCTACTTTAGTAGATCTCTGAACTCCAGTGTGCTCCATGTACAACTTCAGTCCTTCTCCAGGGACCTTCATCCTCTGTCCTTCTTGGCACCATCTGGTGCCCTCCATTCTCTGGCCCTCTCCAGGCACCTCCAACCCTCTTCTGGGGCTTTCTGTCTCCTTTCTCTCTATTTCTTTCTCTGCCTCTGTTTCCATTTTAGTTCAGTCTCTCTGTTTTCCATTTTCTCCTATTCTGTTCCCTCTCTCCACTTTCTTCTCCAGTTTCCAGCCACCCTTGCATGTCCTCTACTGCCACTCCACACACTCTGCCATCTCTGGCATCTGTTCCACTCTGCTTGTGCATCCTCTGTGCTCTTCAAATCCACCTTGCACACCCTCTGCATCCATCCCCATCAGGTGTTGTGCCAAAGGCACACCTTGACCCCTCTTGTGCTGAGACTTGAAGCCTCCTTTTCAGAGCTAGTATATCATCAGTGGTAGGACTCCAAGTTATCCAGTTGGTCCTGGAACCTCTGTTTTACTCTGCATAGCATCATTCTCAGACTCAGCCCAGTAAGCACCTCCATCATCCCCTCCATCAGTGCACCCTCTCCAAAGGAGCTTAACCACTCTCTTAAATTGGCTCTGCACTGAACCCCTGCTTACTGTAGGCCTTGAGGGCTTGGCCTTAAAGGGGAGGCACTGTCATATCCATGACATCCCATCTATCTCTGCCTCCTCCAGCCCCCTCTGCTGCCCTCAGTCCACCTCTGCTTTCTCCATATTTGGAGCTCCACTCCTCCACTTTGGACCAAGGCTGTGCTCACACAGGAACTTGGCTATCTTTGGACCTGGATACCTCTTGTACATTCTCATTTGTACTCCTCTTCACTTCCTTCATCCCTTCTTGGTCCCTTATGGACCCTTGATGTTATCTCACTTATTCCCTAACATCCTTGATGTCCCTGTTCACCTTTTAGTATAAAACCTATGTACCTCTGTCATGTAACCTTAGCACAAATATTGAATTTAGTTCTGCTCTCCTATTCTTATTGCAATCCCCTCCTCCTCCAAAATACAAGGATATGGACCTGTTCAAGGGTGCAACACATAAGTCCTGTGCCTACATCCTTTCTATGCAATTCTGCTCTAACACCTCTGCTCTGGACTTCAGTCCAACTCTGAAACAAACTTCATCTACTACCCCTCGGTACCTCCAGAACTTTGATCAGACTTGAGTCCAGAGAGACTAAACCTTAACACAACCTATCACTGAGCTTCTCACCTGGCTTTTTCCACACCCATTTCTTCCCATCTGACCCTAGGCAATTAATTTTGATCTCATCAGACCATATTACCTTCTTCCAGTCCTCTATAGTCCAATCCTTGTGAGCATATGTAAAGTCTAACTGGGCTTTGCAATGTTTGGGTGAAAGAAGAGGGTGTTTCAGCTTGGAGACAGCTTGTTGGCAACCTATCCAGTTAAGGCTTTGGTCACACACTAGGCTTGCTTGAATCAAGAGGATGAGGGAAATCAACCAGGACTTGACTGAAGTCTGGTCATTGATGACATTCGGTTTATATACTACTTTACAGGTTTAGGGCAGGTCAGAGATAAGTGACTAGGCTACTACGTCATTAGTGATATCATAGGTCTAGAGTAACGGAGATTAAACGAGCGTGTTAGATAAGGGTCTGGAGTGAGTGTGAATGAAGTGAAAGGGTTTGACCTAAACTTGGTCATGTGACTTGGTAAGATAAGATAAGGAATGAAATCGTAACATTACCCCCCTCCTATGAATCACATTCCAGGCGATTAAAGGGAACTTGGGAGGGCTCCGTCACATTGACGTAAGAGGAAAATAAAGAATCAAAGTCGGTTTGGACCATTCTGAGCTTCCGGGGTGCCACCGGGTTAGATAAGTGAAAGTCCTTTATTGCCTCTTTGGCATTTGAGAGGTGGCTCAGAGGTTCCCATGTGCAGTCTTCCTCGTCATAGCCCTTCCAGTGTATTAGATATTCCAGAGAACATCCTTTGAGGCGTGAATTGACTATGTAGTCGACCTCGAACTCCGGAAGACCTTCTTGTGTGCCCACAACAGGTCCCAGGGCAACTACGGGTTGATTTTCAAGGCGTTCCTTATAAGGTTTAACCCTTGAAACGTTTACTGTGGGGTGGATTTGCAGGGTAGAAGGTAGTTTGAGAGTAACGGCGTTAGGGCCTGCGAATGAGAGAATTTCGTAAGGGCCGATCCATCGCTCCGTGAGCTTCTTTGAGGCCTGATTGAGTTTAATATTCTCAGTTGATAGCCAGACTTTATCTCCAACTACCAAATCTGGAACCTTGGTGCAGTGTTTATCCGCTTGTCTTTTCATTGTTTGTTGAGCTTTTTCAAGCAAAGCTTTAGCTTGCTCAAGCATATTGGAAAAGTCCTGTGCAAAAGCTGAGGACGATTCATTCTTGGTAATAAGGGGTTCAATCCCAATTCGTGGTTCGTAGGTTTTTGTCACTTCGAATGGTGACTTCTTGGTGGAAGAGTGTTGGCGATTATTGTACAAGAATTGTGCCAATGGGAGCCACTCCACCCACTTGTCTTGTCTCTTAGCAGTAAACAGCCTGAGATACTGCTGAAGGTCCCTGTTGACCCTTTCTGTTTGTCTATCCATTTGAGGATGGAAGGCTGTGGACATATTGAGGTCTATTTTGAGCATTTTGCCCAAATTCTTCATTACTTGTGAAGCAAATTGTGGTCCTCTATCTGAAATGATGGACCATGGGAGACCATGATGCTTCCAAACATGATCTCTATATAGCTTTGCTGTACCAAGAGCTGTAATTGTTTTGTTGGTGGGAATGAATTCCATCTCTTTTGAGAATCGGTCTACTACAACTAGTACAGAGTTGTAGGTGTTGGACGTGGGTAAGTCAGTAATAAAGTCTGCGGATATGTCTTTCCATGGACCTTCAGGGATAGGATTGGGGATTAATTCCCCTTTTGGTGCCTTGTTTTCTGGCTTCATTCATGTGCAACGATCACACCTTGAGCAATAATCTTTCACTTGGACTCGAGGGCCGTTCCATTGAAAGTATCGCTCTATTATCTGCCAGGTCTTTTCGGCACCATGACCAGCGATTGGGGAGTCATGGTATAGTGTGATGATATCTTGGTGTAAATTTTCCTTAGGGGGAACAAAGATCCTTTCACCAAGATAAAGGATCCCGTCTTTGGATAGGAGGTTAGGCCTGTCGGAGCCTGACCATTCTTCTTGTGCTTCCACGATTCTTTCGAGGAGTTTCCTTTCTTCTCCTTCAATCGAGAAGCCTTGTCTTTGTTGTGCCCTTACTCTGTTTTTAGGGATCATTTGAACATCTTTGTTGTCTTCATCGATGCCAACAGTGTGATCCTCTCGTCGAGAGAGAGCATCGGCTTTTCCCATTTGGGATTCAGGCTTGTTGACTAAGATGTAATTGAATCGAGAAAGCCATTGTGACCATCTCGCTTGCTGATGATTTAAATCTTGTTTCGTCATAAAGTACTGGAGGTTGGTGTGGTCCGTCCAGACTTCAAATTCTCCTGCCCCTTCAAGGTAATGCCTCCATTGTTCAAGCGCCAGAATAATGGCAAGCATTTCCTTATCTGCTATGGGGTAATTCTGCTGTTCAGGGGTCATGGAAGCAGAAGAGAATGTGACAGGGTGCCACTTGTTGTCTTGCTTGATAGAGAGGACCACACCTGTGGCAAAATCTGATGCGTTGGTCTCGAGGCGGAACTCACTATTATTATCTGGATAAGCGAGTATGGGCCCCATGATAAAAGCTATTTTGAGCGCATCGAACGCTCCTTGTTCCTGGGGTCCCCACTGCCAGGGTTGATCTTTCTTGGTGAGGTCATTCAGGGGTCTAGAGACCTTTGAAAAGTCTTGAATAAACCTTCGGTAGTAATTCGCAAGCCCCAAGAAACTGCGAACTCCTTTGACATTCTTTGGTGTCGGCCATTTGAGAATGGCTTCTACCTTTCCTTTTTCCATTTTAATTCCTTCGGTATTTACTACCATTCCGAGGAATTCAACTTCTTTTTGCTTAAAAAAGCATTTCTCAGGCTTTAGGAATAAGTCGTGTTCCTTAAGTCTTTTGAGAACTTCTTGAACGATTTTATCATGTTCTGCTTCGTCGTTCGTCTTGGTGAATATCATTATGTTGTCTATATAGACTATGACGACACCGTCCATATCAGCAAAGATTTCATTCATCATTTGCTGGAACATAGCAGGTGCATTGCATTGTCCGAAGAACATGACCAACAGTTCATATGCTCCAGAGTGGGAAACAAACGCTGCTTTCCATTCATCTCCTTCTTTTATTCGAATATTGTTATACCCCCATCTGAGGTCTAGTTTAGTGAACAATTTTGTGTCTTGTAATTTGTCCACCAATTGACTTATTAAAGGGAGTGGATAGTTATTCTTGACCGTCCACTCATTAAGGTATCGGTAGTCTTGTACCAGCCTTTTCTTTCCATCTTTCTTGGGGATGAAGAAAACTGGTGATGTTTGTGGAGAGCATGAGGGTCTAATATACCCTTTCTTGGTTTGTTCTTCCATGAAGGACTTTAGCTCTTCCATTTCGTCCTTACTCATGGGGAATATTTTTGCCTTTTTGGGTTGAAAGCCAGGCTTCAGCTTTATTTCATAATCCCAGGGTTTCTGTAATGGAAGATGTTCGGACTCTTTTTTACTAAAGACATCCAGGAAGTTGTGATATTCTTTTGGAACCATCTCTTCCAGAGTGGGTTCTTTTTTCTTTGGTACCTCGAGGTTTTTGATAAATTTATGCACGGTCAAGGTGTGCTTTAGTTCTTCTTCTTCTTCCTTTGCTAAATGGGTACCTCTGTCTGATAGCATGTAACAAGATTGTGGACATCTTGTCATTGTCACTGCTCCTTTTGTCCAGTCAATGGTTGGGTTATGTTTGGCCAACCATGTATATCCTAGGATCATATTGTTTTTGCCTAAGTTGGTAACTTCTGTGACTAGGTGTTCATGGTGTCCTTCATAGTCGAGGATTATTTCTGCTTTGTGTGTAACACTTCCTGCAGAATTCTTTGTTCCATCGACATTGAAGACTGGAATTTCCCTTTCTAGCTTTTCTAGTGGGAGTTTAACTTGTTTAGCCCATTCTTGGTCTATGAAAACTCCATTTGCACCACTATCCAAGAGGGCTTTACAAGCGTGTCGCTTGTTCTTGGTGGTGGGGTGTGCTATCGAGATGTCCATGAGAATCTCATATTGCACTTTGGCATTGCATAAGAGGATTTGTTCTAGGAAACTATCCTCATAAATATTTTTTTCTTTTTCTTTGACTGAATTAAGCTTGCATTCCTGTGCAGCAAGCTCCTTTGGAGGCCTGATCTCAGTAGAGGGTAGATGTACTCTATAAATAGGAGAGCTTGGCTCGGACTCAGAAGAGTAACATGTAGAGGAGTCTGTATCATCATCGAGATCCTGTCTGTATTGTACATAAGGGGAAAGAGAGGAGAAACTATTTTTTGTATTTAAGATCTTTTGTTTTGGCTCCTGAGTTCCCAGATTACTCAGTTGCTGTATCCTTTTCCCTGCTTCTTCATCTCCATATCGTGAAGATCAAAGAAGTAAGCCTTCATGGCTTCATAGTCCATGCCTTTTATAGCCCTTTCTCCTTTGGGCTCTTCCTTCTTGTCTTCTCCTTTCTTCTCTTTTTCTTGGGTAACAGCCGAACTCGTGGGGGTCATGAGGCTTCTGTCGCTCTTTTTCGGCAATTTACTTTATGTCCTCCTCCAAGGAATTTGCACTCTGTGCATTCTTTCTTTGGTTTGGGACAGTTTCAGGCAACATGTCCTTCCCCTGTGCAATTATAGCACTTCGAATTTCTTTGTCGGAGGGTGCCTATGTCCATTGGTTGTCCTTGACCTCCGTACGTTCGCGCTTGTCCTTCTTGGCTACCAGACGAGTAGGAGTTTTTAGAAGTGTCTTTTTCTCTCATTTTAAAGAACTCCATGCTAGATCCCTTCTTGAGAAGGATTTCTATGTAGTCTTGGATGCAGCTCTTTCTCTGATCATTATAGTAGATCTGCTCCATGATGGCAGCGTCTACTGCTCCTTCTAGCAGTCTGACACCATTTGGATCTTCCTCTGCTGGGTTTCCTTTTGTGTCGTAATAGTGTCCTAGCCATCTGGTTAGGAAGTCTTGTATTGTCTCGTTTTTGTACTGTCAACATCTATCTAGCCTCATTCGTGCTTCGTTGATCTTGTTAATGGATTTGAATCGTTGGTCCATTACATCCCAAAGTGTTTCTAATGAGGGCCAGATAGCATCTCCTTCAATGAATCTGGTGAGATATTGTTGAGCCCATTGTTTGGCTCTGTGCATGTCTCTTTCTCCATCTTTTGGTCCCACCCTTGTCAGGATGGCCACTATCTTGTCCCTATTTGTTACAAAGGTTTCAAGGTTTCCATCTATGTACAACCTTATTCATAACTTCCAACTGTCATACTTTGCTTTACTCCCATCATATCTCCTGGGCTCTGGTACCGATTCCACCTTTGTCGTAATTTTCACCTCGGTATTTCTTGTCTCTTTTACTCCGCTCGCCCTCTGCAGAGTCTTTAATTGTTCTTTCAGATTATTAATCTGATCGATGAGTTCTTGAATGTGTTCTACCATGGCCATTGGTGTGGGAATGGGTTCAAGTGGCAATTGGGAGATCTGGTCTGGGGAGGATGGCTGGTCTCCTAGCAGGTTCTCGGAGGAATCGTCGGTCTCTGAGTCGACGAATGGGAGCGGGTTCCTGTAGGGGTACCGCGACATGGTGTTCTTCTTCCAGAACCGGGGTTACTTCCAGTTCAGGGGTAGGGGAGAGGGATGGAGTGCGTAGGTTCTGTAAAGCAAGTAGCCCTTGTCTCAGTTCTTCGAGAAGGCCTATCTCTTGCCTTTGGCGGGGTGCGGGGTCCTCGTAAAGTTGGACCGAAAGTACTTGTCTTCTGAAGCGAGCTGCTTCTTCTGGGGTTACTCGGAAGTAAAGGAGTAGATCTTCGTCGAAATCTAGATTGTTTCGGACGACGTCTAGGAAGTAAAGGAGAAGGTCTTCTCGTTCAAAAAGATTTTGTCGTGGGAGCGGATCAAGCACTCCAAAATGTGGGTTTGGTGGCTGATAGTGAAGCCAACCGTCTTGGTCTTCCCTGGTGGGGAAGGGGGAGTATTCCAAGTCTGTCTCTTCTTCTACCTCAGGGGTAGGGGTCCTTGGTGTGCAAAAGTGGTGACCTCCTTGGTCATCGTAATATTCGTCATTTGGATCGAAAGATGCGTGTTAGTAGTATTCGTAGTTTTGACCGACTTGTGTTTCCTCAGAGAGGCAAACCTCAATCTCCTCGGACTTGGCGGGATCTCTTGGGAACATTCGTTATAAAAGGGGAAAGAAGCATGGACCGTTGTCAACACCAACTTCTACTTGATCAGGACAATAGCCTCTGCGACTCAAGTCTTCGAAAATGTAATTGTAAGTGGGCTGGTGGGCACAAGACCGCTCTTTCACCAGTGGACCACTGCATACTAGTGATGCTAGAATAAATGTGCCTCATGTGGACACGAGCCTAAGCTCCTTCGAAGGTAGAACGTGCGGAGGCGGTTTTTAAACCAATTAAGAGCTCTCGAGCTCACCCCTTGACGACCGCTTAAGGCTAAGTTGACCTTCACCAGCGTATAGCCAGGGTATACGTAAAAAGGTAATAGAGGCGCAAGTGCACGTGAAGGGTGAAGAGTGATAGGTAACTAAGTAGAGATCCCTTTGCCCCTAGGGTCCGGGGTTGTCGCGAACGATGGCAAGGTAAATGAGAAAGTGTGTGAGGGAAGTGTGATGTAGTCAAGTCCTAATGTTGGCAACCTATCCAGTTAAGGCTTTGGTCACACACTAGGCTTGCTTGAATCAAGAGGATGAGGGAAATCAACCAGGACTTGACTGAAGTCCGGTTGTTGATGACATTCGGTTTATATACTACTTTACAGGTTTAGGGCAGGTCAGAGATAAGTGACTAGGCTACTACGTCATTAGTGATGTCATAGGTCTAGAGTAACGGAGATTAAACGAGCGTGTTAGATAAGGGTCTGGAGCAAGTGTGAATGAAGTGAAAGGGTTTGACCTAGACTTGGTCATGTGACTTGGTAAGATAAGATAAGGAATGAAATCGTAACACAGCTTTTATACCACTCTTTTTCAAGTGATGGCAAATGGTATTTGAATGGAGGGGTTGATTGGTAAGAGCAGAGAGAGTTTTGGTCACTTGAACAGCATTCTCTACTCTACAGGAGGAGATTAGGTGAACAGCATGGCAAACATTGATAGAAGAAAGCTTGGATGGACATCCACCAGTGGCCTTCTGAAGGTCTGGGCACTCTTTGGAAGATAGCCTTTATATAGTAGCACATCCAATACCAAGCTGGGTGGCAATAATATGAGCTGACTGGCCAGCATCAAGCTGAGCAAGGATAGTAGCCTTTTGATTAGCAGTGAGAGATCGCATGATGATGGAAGTGGAGAATAAGAGTGTGTGAGAACATTTTGAAACTCAGACATACTATTTACATATATATCTTTGTTTGTAGCATCAACAAAGCCAAATACGGCTGGATTTGATAGAGATTTCAATCATTAAATCAAAAGTACAAAAACTGGCCCAATAAGGTAGTCATCTTGTAATGGTTATATTTTGACCGCACTTGCACAGGATTACATAATGTATTGAGCAAAGTTGTAGCCAAGGGTTTATATTACAATATACCCCACCAAGACAAGATGTAATTAGTTAATATGATTGTGGTGTGCTTCACGCACCAGATTTGGATTAAACATTGGACTGGTTTTTGGAGTCACTGTAGTGTGGAGAGTCCAGCACTTGACAGTTGGTTGACAGAGATGAGTGACAATTTGAACTCTGGGATCAGGAGGATGTTGTTCAGAGTGATTTTGAAGTGTTTCCCTTTGACTGTGAAGTTGAGGACAACATTTCTGATTCCTATGGTGGAGACAGTAGAGTTATCTCCAAATGATACTGGATGTGGAGGGTTTAGTAGGGAGTAATTTTGGAACCATGTGCAGTGTGGGACCATCTGGAAGGTTGCTCCAGAGTCAATGATAAATGTACCATTTGTACTTAGTTTTGGTTCAGATGATAGGTAAGCTTGAACATAATTAATGTATTAGGGACTTAGAAACATGGTCCTTAGATACATTTGCATGCTCCAGAGGTCTGGAGTTTTGCTCCAGTGGATCTCCTACTATATTTGCCTTATCCTTATCCTTTCCTTTCCTTTTTCCACCACCTCCCTTTCAGAGCTCCTTTATCCAGTTTTGATAACTCCAGCAGTCTTCACTGCTGTGTTCATGGCATTGGTGATGGTCACATCAAGCTCTAGAGTTTGAAGAATGTTTGGAGGACTTGGCAGAGGCTTTCATAGCAGAGTCAGAGGAGCTAGAGGGGTTTAGGTGGCTTTCCTCAGAGAGTATCCAAGTTTCCACCTGATCAAAGGTTAGTTTGCTCTCCTCTGTGGTATTGATAACAGAGGAGGTGAAAGAGCTCTACTTTGGAGATGTTGGAAGTGAGTTTAGGAGGATGAATGCAAGGAGCTTGCTGTCAATGGAGAACTTCATTCCAGCCAGGTGAGATTCAATTGTCTGGAGTGATGCAATGTGTTTGGAGATCAGAGTTGTTCTGTTCCATGTGGCAGAGAAAAGTTGCTAGTAGGAGTAGAAGGTGGAGGTGAGGTCTGGAGTCTGATGGAGGCTTATGAGTGCATTGAAAAGTGTCTTGGAGGTGGTGTGCTTCTGCATTTTTAGTAGGAGCATGTTTGAGATGTGATCCTGTATAAGACCATGGGCCTTTTCATCTCGCTTTGTCCATTTCTATTATATCCCATGCCATTCCATCCATCTCTGATCCCTTTGGCCTCAACTCTGGTCATCTCCTGCAAACTCCAGCCAACTCTGGCCAACTCCGTTGTAGAGAACCTTGGTTCCCTACGTCTGTATTTCTGATTTATAGGGTATCCGACGACATCACATCTCATCCGATGTTATCCCGGTCGTCCCGACGCTATCCCGGTAGACCAGATGACTTCCCGGTGTGTTTCCGGTCGGGATCAATCCCCTACATGACCGGGTTGCGCAGAAACCGGCCGGAGTTGGTTTATACCGGCCGGGATCACTTCCCGGTGTTGTTTCCTGGTATTCTGATGGCCGGGTATGTTTGTTTGCGACCAGTTTACATTGTTTTGGGCCGGTTTTACTATTTCTACCTATTTGACATTGTTTTATGTTAGTTGAGCACTACTTAGACATGTCATTAGTTATCTAATACAGTTTT
>JBBPKI010000704.1:0-18992 GCA_038089155.1 Nevesoporus exiguus
AGTGTAACATGCAAATTTATACACACTAGACCACACATCAAATCCCAAACTTGGGTCTGGGACTGATTAAATATATGCGCGAGAAAGGGAAGAGCGCGACGGCTGTCGAGATAGACACTCAATCGTCATGCGATACAACGAACTGAGGTGACTGAATACAGGGCTGGAGTTTATATATGGTACAGAATATATTAGAGTAAAAGCGGTAAATTGTAAGGTAGCGAGCAGTGCACCTAACATGCACAGGATGAGAGGAAAAAGATACTACGCGCGAGTGTAAGCACACTGGCTTACTTAGATCCCATATCTAAAACATATACCGTCTGCAATACTGAATGCGTTGCATTCAGTATTCTACCTTTTGGTGTAGCGGTTATGCGTGCGGCGGTCTGATCGCTTACAGCGAGGCACTACTATGTACTCGTGAAATGCAAGGTGTTTATCCAACAGTCGTGGCATATTGCGCGCCGCTTGTCCACTATGGCGGAACAGGTGCACATTTATTCCTGCCGCGTTTTTCTGTACGCCGCACTTTTTTTATAGTGATTTATTTGTCCCGCCGCGTTTTTTCTGCCGCGCTGCTAAATTATTGTCATACCCTCCATGGACTTTAGATCTGTATTTTGTCTAATACGTTCGAGTCTATATCAAAGTACCCTAAGCGTGTTGTTCTGAAACGGATCTGCAATCCCTGGAGGTGCCCCAGGGGATGCATAGGGAACATGGAGAGGGGTCTCCCATCAAACAGACATTGTAGAATATGTACCAATTACATCCGTACAATATGTATCGTGCCAGTGACGTCAACGTTGTCATAGCGCAGCCATCTCCATGTCGTAGACGTCGCAATATGGTGGCACTAGCTGCCGTCGTCGCCATTGTCACAGGCAGGGGGCGGCGGATGGGGTGAAGGGGAACAGGCGAGGAGGGAGGAACAAGGGGGGAGGGGAAGGCACAAGCGAAATGGGCGGGCAAAGCCGTTGCATAGTCGTCGTCGCCACCATCAGTCGCTGGTGTTCAAGTCGAGGGTGCGGGCAAGGCAAATGGGCAAGTCAAGATAAATGGGTCGGGGCAAAGGAGCGCCTCGAAGGCACGGGATAAAGCGAGAGGGACGGCGTAACGAGGGGGAGGGGCGGGTCGTCGCGCCATCGCTGTTGTATCATGACTGACACGTCATCGCCATTGCGTCATCATTGCTGCTGCCGTCGTGTTAGCGGCATTGAGGGCGGGATGGACGGGCAGGATGAGGGGAATGGGGCGAGCCGAATGGGACAGGGCGATGCGAAAGGTAGCAAGAGAAGCGAAGGGGACGCCTCGAGAGGGAATGGGGCGAGCCGAATGGGACAGGGCGATGCGAAAGGTAGCAAGAGAAGCGAAGGGGACGCCTCGAGAGGGAGAGTGGGGTAAAAGGAACAGCGAGACGAAGGCGAAGGACAAGACAACAAGAGCGGGGCAGCACCACCGCTGTCATCGTCGTTGTCGCGGAGCCGTGGCAGAGGTGGATGCCCAGTCCAAAAGGTCCGGGGGTAATTCGGGGGCGGCACGCTGCGGCAGTGTTCTGGCGGAGATTGAACATCGCGCGTCACGTGTCTGCGCACAGTCGATCCCAGCTCACCGCCACGTCCCCGTCAGCTGGCAAGGACGACAGGCAGGCAGCAGGCGGGCGGGCAGCAGGTGGGCAGCGACGACGGTGATGATGATGACAGGGTAAAAGGGTTGAATGTTACATGAAGTGGCGAAGATGCCGGCGGCTGAGACGGCAAGTTTCAGTCTCCGCAATAACCGTGCCATAGCGTGCTGTGCGCCCCGGAGTGCCCCCAGAACGCCCAAATCCCAGACTTTTTGTCCCAGCAGGTCGAGCGAGAACCAGGAGAGCGAGAGACGCCGAGAGGCTTGTCATAAGTCACACTCGTTACTTGTGCCTGCCAGTCTACTCTGAAAAAGTAGATAAATGGTTGGAAAATGTCGCGACCTAGAAAAAAAACGCGGCGGTCATGATAAAGCGCGGCAGAAGTTCACACTTTATTGCGATGCGGTGTACAAAATACTAGTAAATAAATGTGCAGATGTCCCGCCATAGTCCACCGGTGATCGCTCGGACCGGTCGCGCTCGTGGCTGCGCGCACGCATCCAAGCCAGCTGGTAGGTCTAGGCTGATCGTCACTGCGCTGCTACTATCGGTCATCTCACATGTGCCAACAGCACATCCCGGGTGAACGGCTCGTGTTCATCTACTCGGGCTCTGTCGTGCTCCCCTGTCTTGCACAGACATTCTATCATTTGTAACCAAAGGGAAACATTATCTTGTCTGTACCTATTGAACGTGTGTATGAAACTCCACCATCGTAGGCACTGGGTGGTCTTGACCTCGATTTTCATGGAATCCACCGACATGCTGAGATTGTATATATTTGTATCTGCTTGTTTGCAATGTCGATGCCGTTCAGCCCCTCTCTTGTCTTCCACGTCTAGCCATCTCCTAGTCGCATTTCAGACATGGGGTCGAGCCTCCCCGTTAGCGAAGGTGAAATTTTAAGACTCGCTGCTGCTAACTCCGGTGAGCACACTCGTGCTTCACTTTTGTACAGGGCTCACCCTGCAGCGCAGACCTAAACAACTGGTGTTGGGAAGATGATCAACGCACACACTGGATGCCAGCCCCAAGGAATTGGCAAAAATTCGCGGTCAAGTGGCTGAAGTCTAAAGAGCAGGATGTTCATTTATTGAATGACATAATCCATCTCGACACCCCCGGTGAACATGTCAAAGATTTGTTCGTTCGTTCATGCTACCTGGAGGCAGAGGAGCTGGTTTGGAAAGTAGCTGTGCGCCATCCTAGGACTGGGGTGATTATCACGGGGCAACCAGGTATCGGTACGGGCAAGATATCACTGCATCGATTTCGTCTGATTACTTCTTGAAGGAAAAAGTTTCTTCATCTGGTATCTCCTCGTCTCTCTCTTACAGAAGAAGCAAGTTGTCCTATTCCATTTTCTTTCCACTGGAGTCTTGCTTTTCTTCGGGGGTAAAGTCTATATGCCCAAACGAGGAGTGCCAAGTGATGCGACCCTTCCATCCCGGTCTACCAATTCGCCTAAAACCGTGATTTGGTCGCTCTTTGATCCTGCAGATGAAGGGCCACCTTTATCGCTCATGATTTACCCTGAAATATGTTTTCCAGTTCAAGCTCCCTCCCCCAACGAGAATCGGTTTAAGGATTGGCGGAAGCAGCGAAGGGCTTATTTCACAGGGTTCCCGCTGTGGGACCATAAAGAGCTCGGGCGGTGGTAAGAAACATGTGATACCGCAACTCGGAGCTGATATTTCTCATCCAGTGCACCGCTTCTCGATGGCTATGACGATATAATGGAAGAACTGGAAAAAATGAAAGACAATTGGCATGCTCCAGGGCAATCCGACTTCTCTGTATTTTTTCGTGAAGTCCAGGGAGAGGCTCCACCGGAGTCAGATCGGGAGGCCTTCGACACCCTTTTGGGTGCACTTATTGAACGCTTTGGACCCATTCCCCGGGATCTATCTGCAGCCATGTTATTCTTCGACCAACAAATGGCCACTCATAACTTCGCACTTAGAACGCTGAAGTTCAACGACTTGCGACAGGCTGTACGGGAGCTAGCTTGGAGGACGCACTTCGCGCAGACGGAGCTCTCTCATTGCCTCATCTGTCTTAATCGCGAAGGTGGTTTCGAGAACGAAGATGGGTGGCGGGTCCAATTCAAGTCTGACTTTATTGGCAGACAGGTATCGGAAACGCTTTTAAAGATGAAAGATGAAGACATGCGGAAGCAGATATCTGCATTTTCCATCATTCCTGAAGCCAGGAGTATCGCAGGACAACTCTTCAAGACCTTTGCTCATGATGCAATCATGGAGGGAACGGGCCCATGGCTGGTTAAAAAGATGATCCAATCAGGTGGAGACGCCGACGCCCCAAAATACGAGTTTAGTGGCTCCAGCGAGCAAGTTTTAGGGTTCTCCAACCGCAGGCGAACAGTGAACTTCTTCGAACAGACGAGAATCCCAGACAACTTGGCGAACGGCATTTATTATATCCCTTCCCACCACAATCACGCTCTGTTCGACTCCTTCATCGTAGAACTCGATTTCGATAAACCCTCTGCACGACTCTGGATCCTCCAGATGACCATAGCTAGTGCCCATCAGGGTTCAGCAGCGGGCTATCTGACAATTCGCGATATCATAAAGAACATGGAAGCGGCTCTCGGCAGGGCAGGAAGTCCAGAAGGTCACCGAGCAAAAAGGTCGAAGGCTTCAATTGCCGTCGATGTTCACTATGTCTTGGTCCGTCCTGGCAGTAAAGAGCGCGTGTCGTGGACATTTCCGAGAGGGTGGAATGAAAACTGTCAACAAGCCAACCATCAAGGAGATGTGTACGTACTTGATATTCCAATGGTATGCTGTATTTCTCCTCTCCTGCTCTCGGTGTGTGCTAATACTGCTTAGTCGGGTGATGTTTCTCGGTTCTTAGATGGGACCCACATCGGCCTGATCACTCGACAGTGGCAAGATATTTGACCTGGTGTTACTCGCATGTAGAAATAAATAGCGCAGTGCCGCCTTAATTGCTCATTGTTTCCTCGCACACGGCCCGTTGTATAAATAGAGTTCGTTTGTAACTTGTACAGTCATCCTTGAAATTCCAAAGTTGCAGAGCGTGCAGACCTACACTATTGTACGGGGAACAGGTGCGAGTCACTGCGCGGCTCGGGGCACAAATCTGCTACAAATATAGCCTAGGTAACTCGCTGTAGACTATGCTCCCACTGTGGTTTCGTAACGCTGAACGGAGATCGAGACTCGAGATAAGTCACCTCAGGCTGTCTACAGCCCACCTTACTTTGGGGTCGGGTTCATAAGATGAAAGTGTTGACGTGCCAGCAGCATCACAAAAGTTACAGAATTATGACATTACCCGACAAGGAATGTCACGCTTGTCACATGCGTTGATTTTACCGTCGTGCCGTGTTGACGACGCCAGGACGCCAGTAGACCCCCGTCTGTGTCAGGAGAGAGCCTATCGTCAAAGGAATGATGTAAACATACACGTATCATATAGGGTACAATTAAGACATATGTATATTATGTAGGGTACAATTTAGACAGTACATGATGTATAAATCTCTGGAACCTCACACCCAGTGAAAAATGGACAATGGGTGATTGTGGCACAGCTATGGAGATCTGCCCAGCAGCCGGGGTGATCTACCCATACATACTGTGATAGGGGCACAGCATGTTCACACAATCAGAGCAGTCGGCCATTGATACGACGAGGTCCGACGACGCTATAACCTACGTGTTGATCGATTACCTGCACATTTAGCTTACATAACTTACATCGCACTACCAGTTACCTTGGGATACTTAGTGACTACATAGTATCCTACAATTCTACAGGTTATGAGCCATGTCAGTGCTCAGTAGCTCACTCAGGGGCAACAACTCAAATGACTGAATTTGAATTACGGATGGACGCGAAATTTTTACTCACGCAGAGTTACTCTATTCGACAGCAAGTGTCACAAGTGCGGGCACCATGGCCACAAGGTACGGGACTGCCAGAAGGCATATGTGGCTCGTTTCACATGATTCCGCCACATATTGCGAGCCGGGCGCGAGGCCGCACGAAGTCGAGTCAGGTCGGAGAGTCAACAGAGGGGCCAGGACCATCAGTGTGGCAATAAAGAGAGCGCAGGAGCCTACCATGAGCCAGTAGAACCCCTGGAGCTCCAAATGGCACACTAGAAGGCCGACGAAGAGACTGTTGATGTCGCGAGCCCGGGTGCGACAAGCACTGAGCCGGCAAGGCCAGCGGACGAGTCGTGTGACCCACAGAGCACACCACTCGAGGCTAAAAGTGGCGTGGAGGTCCACTAATTCGAGAACAGGGACAAGAGAGCAAGCAGAGATGGCGAAGAAGATGGCGGCGGGATGAATATCGACCCTGCGTACGAGAGCACCCAAGGAGCTTGCGAGGATCGCGTCGAGGCTGGGGAAATGAACAAGTCAGGTCTGGAGGGTCAAACGGACCAAGTTGACATCACAAGGACCGTCGATCGAGGTCAGACGGTGAGCGCTTGAGTGCCAGAGCTCGCAAGACGAGTGGAGCAGATACGTCCACAGACGAGACTGCTGCCACGGTGACAGTGAGCGCGTCCGCGGACGCAGCTGTCCTCATTCATGCACCTGAAGACGTCAGCGAGCCGCTCGAGAGGGGTTCGATGAGGACCGGTGTCGCTAACGAGGAGTCAAATGGCGTCGTAGACGGCCTAGACAGTATGGATGATGACTGTAGATGGTGCGCGGAGGGGCCAGTAGGTCAGGCGAACGGACCCAGAGCGCGCAAGGACGAGATCTGGGTAGTTGAGTCGATCGAAACAGCCACCTACGAAGTAGGTCAGGACACGGACGGAGATGGTCGAGGCGCGCCTGAAGATGTTGCAAACAACACAGGAGGTCCCCAGATCAGCGCTGAACTGACTGAGGGGTCGAGTGCACTGGGAGGTCGGACTGCCGAGTCCGTCAAGTCCGTCAAGAAGGCTAGCTACGAGAATGATCAGGCCTTGCACAAGGAAGGTCAGGACGTACCTATAATCGTCGCAGATAACCCTGGCGGCCACTGCATCGACACCGAACTTGTGGAGAGCGCGAAAAAGTTGAGCGCATCATGCCGGTCAGTCCAGTTGGTCAGTCACGCAGGTGCGCGAACGGAGTCGGGCAGGGACAGAGACGTACCAGGGTGCTCCCAGAGTGAGGTAGAGGACCAATGTGGTGGTGCAGACCACGACTACGAAGACAGGATGAGAAACCCAATGGGGGAATCCAAAGACAGCGCAAGCGTGACGGACAAGCCAAGGGGCGTGACGGAGAGGCCCAGAAACCAAACAGATGACGTTGAGGGTCCACCAGTGGTCCAGGGAGGCGGTGGAGATGGCCAAAAAGGCTGTAGTGACGGTGACAATGGCGCAACAAACAACGCTGGTGGTGACTCGAAGGAAGTTACACCGAGGTTGTTAGCTACAAGCGGGCCAAGTCAGCGCCCTGAACAGCACGAGAACACGCCGCATGATGTACCTGAACCGCCATAAGTGCCAGACGACGTCGTGAACACGGAGGACGAACCTCCCAGCATCAAGCTCAAGGGGGACTCTGGGGAGAGAAGGTTGTCGAGCTGCGACGAAGACCTTACCTGTGACAAAACAGACGCGTCCAGAGTGTCGAGACGCAACGAGGACACCAGGGACAGGCCGAAGAAGCCGCCAATTTCATTGGAACACATCAGAGGTCGTTCAGAGGTCGAGGTCGAGGAAGACTCACCTAGAGGGACTCCAGTCAAGCTAGGCGACCCGGGTAGCGACGCGGCAACGCGGAGAGGCTTCTACATCAACCTAGAATGTCCAGGGGATGATGGAGACAAGAGCTTCGATGAAGCGAACACGCTGTGTCGAAACAGAGGCCCAGGAGGCCATCCAGAGATCCAGGAGGCGTCGAGGGGCATCGAGCGCGATTTTGAGCGCAGGAACCATGGTGATGACAGCAGAATAGACTGGAGATGAGGTGGAATAGACAGCGTAATGATCTCCGCATGCTGCGATACTTTGGAGCTATTCTTGTTCAATGATAGGCAACTCATGATCTGGCGGCCTGAAGTGAGGTGGCGGAGTTGAGATAAGTGCGGTATGAAGCACCGAGCCATTTTCCCACGCCCCTTGTCCTTATGCCAGCTCGATAAACTCTCCTGGACTCCTCGTCCTCGTCCTCACCTTCAGATTCTGACGGAGAGAATACTCATTGAGCAAGGAAGAAGGTTACACAAAAGAAGCAAAAAGGAAGAAAGTAAGTGAACCAGCATATATTCACGCACTAGGGGTCGTGTATTTGCCGCTCGCGGGGTCACCCGGTTGCCTGACCCGCGCGAGGGGGACCGTGGGAAGGGAGGTCACCGAATTCTCATCACAATCCTCCTTCTCCTACTACTAAGATCTCATATCCTTCAGGAAGTGGCCCAGCAAATTGGACACGTATTCGTCACCGTGTTAAGGGTAAGAGGTAACTGTCCAAGGTACACCCAATGATGAGGTGCATTGTCCTGTTACCCACTAATCCATCGTCAGGCCATATAGAGTCTAGTCTCGCAGAGTCGCACCACCATTCATCCTGCTTATTTTGGTTTCCTCCTTGGCCCCTGTCACTGTTGGGTCCTCACATTGCTTTTGCTATTCTGTTGTCTGTCTCTCACTTCCAGTCAGGTCCTTGCATCGCTTTCATTACTGTCTTTCTCGCAAGTCTCCGCCTCCTGCTTCTGGTCAGCATTGGGTCCCCTGCATCACTTTCATTACTCCGTCTTTTGTGCAAGTCTCTCTGACGTCTCTGGTCGGTTTCGTGGATCACTACACCCCCCTATCCCCATACTATCAGGTTCTACTGGACTTTCAGGTCACGTCGCTTGAACTGCACGAGTCTACGATATCACATGCATAGATTGAGACTTTGCTATAGCATATAATGTATTCTTATGTCTGGGTTGGTAATAAAAGAGCATCCTTTTCTTTGAGTGTCTATTATTGTCTGATGTGTGATTCATGTCTGCGGTGTCGAACATATCTACCTCGGCTCTTTATGTCAGAATGGAGTTCGCTGGGATGGCATTCCATTATCGGCCCCAAGCACAACATAAACGACAGGGGCTGGCACTACAGATAGCATATGATATAAGTTTGTCTTATAGTGTCGACTTTCTGCAACTTTTGTAATGAGTGCTGTAGGCTGCTGTGAATACCCAAAGATTGACCTTTACCTCTCAGCTTGGTCTACTGGCTGGCAGAGAGGCTTAGCAGCTTTTCTATAGAAACAGTGAGATAGTGAGAGGATGGCCTCGAAATTACAGCATCCACAGAGTCAACATGGAGTATGTGGCTAGGAGTTGCCATTAGTGCTTGATGGGTGGGCATGTACCGACCTACGCCTCCAACAGCCTATGTGAATGAGACATGCAGCACAATGCGTATTGATTTCCTGTGCAACACCACGCACGCGAAGCACCATGATCTTGTAGATGCCGGCTTGGGATCTTGTCAGCCTTCCTCCACCCTGGTCGTGCCCACCAACCAGCACACCCAAGGAACGGAAAACATTCTAACCACGACTCAGCTCAAGGATATTAAAACACCAGGAACGTCATGACTCCACCCAAGAAACTATACACCCGGATTCGACTTGGCATCACGATTCTGTTGCAGGTCGCTACGTTTCAATGGAAGATAAAACTACATGCTGATAGAGCGATGGTAGAACCCAACCAAGTAAAGCACATCATGATAGCCACCGCACTCTACACCCGCCTAGGATCCCTCTCCGCCTTGGCCTTTGCCGCATTCTCCAACGCAGCATGCATCTCACTCTTCGGACACATGTTTCTGCATTCCGCCCTCCTTTCGAATCAAGTTGAGGGGCGTGTCAAACTCAGCGACCTGGGCGCGACCTCAGCACCAGGAATACATCCGGCGATCGGAACGTTAGACCTACCTCGCCCTTGTCCAAGACGATCAACCGATCATAATGGATCACCGTCCTCAACCCGTGTGCCACTACACCCAAAACCGCCCAATCAGCACCTATGCATAGCAGAACACATAGCAAGATAGGCGCACCCGTCAGCAGCGGCGAATCTCCAAATTCCTCCCTAATCGTAGCCTGAAGCGTCCCTCTCGAAATCAATACTGCTCGTCGCCTCGCCGAGTATGACGATAGAACTTCGTCTAAGTAACGCACGGGCCATCGCAATCAGTTTGTCGTTGGCCTTGGGAAAAGTTTTTGCCACCCATAGAAACTTGGGTGCCGGGGGTAATCTTTATCCTGCTGTCAACCTCAGTCGTGGCGGACGAGGCCACCGACAGGGCGATATCATTAACAGGCGTTGACATCGCACTAGGTGTCCGAGAGTTGCGCCGTGATTGGTATGCGCTTTCAGTGAGCATTTGAACGCAGTAAAGGACCTCCAAGCATTCGGCATCCTCGTGTTCACCTGAGATAAAACATAAGCGCGAGCACGTCATCCAGACGAACCAAAAAGGCACTTACGGGAAAGATCCGGGCTACTCCACAACGTCCCAGAGAACAGAGTCGCGTCCTGCGGGATAAATGTCTGCGTATCCCGGTCAACCTTGGACTGCTTCATCCATAGTCCTGGAAACACTCACTACGCGCGATCTCAGATCGTGAGTACCAATCTTTGCAATGTCAATCCCATCGATCAGGATCCTTCCTTGGATCGGATCCACAGATTTCAAAACACTCATGGCAAACGTTGACTTGCCACTGCCTGTCCTTCCCAAGAGCCCAATCCGCTCCCTTGAACGGAGATCGAACGAGACGTTCCTCCACACCGCTGGAAGTTCTGAAGCTATGGGCTGGAGCTCGTGCTCGACGGCCAGTATGCCTGTGGAAGGCTCGACTGGATAATGGTAGGTGGCTCTTGAGGGAGATCGAGATACTCGAGCTCGACCGAACTAATTAGAAAAATGTTGACCAAAGAGAATAACTAGAGCATGGGGGACACGTGCTTCAGACCAAGTTCGAGAGCTGTCCAGAACCTACATGCCTAATACACGCTCATCGCGAACGTCATCGCGCCCATGATGCACAAGCCACAAGTACCGGCCGTGACATAGCCTGCCACGGCAAAACAACGTTGTTATCAGCACTGCCAGACCAACGTTGGCGTCAAGATTAAACTGGAGCCACCGGTTCGTGATTCAGAAGTAGCACCACATATGTGAATTCACTCGCCAATTCCACGTAGAGTCAACAGCAGTCAATTATACCGACCTTTGTTATCACGTCAATCTTACAGAGTAAATCGCCCATAAATCTATGCGAGGACGCATAAATAGTCACATTACCTTCTAGCAACTCGCAGAACTCAGAGAAGATAGGTGATCGAGAGTTAGACTCCATATGTCGCAGATCACGGCTTATGTTCAAGTACCTTATGATGATAGCAGGGACCAAGGACCATGGAAACACTGCGCGAGAGAGTAAAAAGAATTACAATGCATTCCATCGTTCAATGAACAAGAAAGACACGTGCGCAGCTGTGAGGACGGCGGCGGCGAATGTGGTCAAAGACGAGTTCACAGCCGACAGCGAGCTCGCCAAGTTATTATCGATCGTCTTGATGTCCTCGCCAAAGCGGTTCAACATACGACCTATCCATCCCACCATCAGCCGCACGACCCATTGAACGACGTAGGACATTTAAGACTCACCTTGAGGAGTGATGTCATGCCAACGCATCGTAGCTCTCACGACACCGACCAACAGCTCCTTAAAGATGAGCTTGGATGCCATCGATGCCCCCGTGTATCGAACAGAAGTTGACACGGTGCTGACGAGCGCCGCTATGAGACCAATCGAACCGTAAGCACCAACGTAAAATATTGGATTGTCATTTGCGTCAGGAAGCATGAACCACAGTAGCTTGTGAGTGGCCTGAACGTGGAAATAAGGATTAGGGTAGTGCCCGTTACGATGCGAGGGAAGAGCGCCATTCATCCGCACTTCATTTTCCGTCAAGATGGTGGAAGTGAATAGATAGAGTGCTGTTGTCGTGCTATTGCCATATGCCTGACCCCATTCCTGAACCCATCATTAAATATTAAAAATGCCCACTCTTAGTGGGTAGCACTCACCCGAATGCACGGCTTCTCAACGACCCCCAAACCCCGCGAGCAGACGATCAATATAGTCAAAATCAGCCAGGTCCAATAAGATCTGGGCAAAGTTGTGAACTACCTCTTTCAGAAGTTGAGGGAGAAAGATAGCTCACGGGGCTTTCAGATAGGCATCATACACCAACCACTTGACCCCGCCGCTCTCCCGCTTAATCAACTTCTTGGTTTCTTTGACCCATTCCTTGCAGGCTCTGCAGGAGCACTGCCCACGGGCATACCGCCCGCATTGACGGGCCCTTCGTGCTTCACTTCTGCTTCCGCATCCGGGGTGATGCGTTCCAACACATCCAGAGCGCGCAAATCCTTTATGTTCCTTGGGTGTCAATTCGTCCGTCGAGTTAGGGTTAACCCTTGCGGCCTGGAGCTATTCTCAAAGGCGGTTCGGGAAGCCGTTGGAGTCTAGGGTTTGGGTGTTAGTGCTGTTAGCGTTCGGGTATTTGAACGAAGGCGAACCGATTACTATCGTTTAGTTTTCTTGTGTGCGTTCACGCAAGCTGTGCGGCACACGTGAAGTGTCGCAGTCCAGCTCTTGTTGCTTGCAGTCAACTACGCGTTGGCGCGCACGCGCTCGCTTCTTCCACGTGACGTTCGAACATTCGACCTGGGATCCGGAATGGACCAACGACACAAAAAGCATGGATGGTCGTCAAGCAGGGTAAACCACAGGATGCGTTGGCATTCAAGATAGATGTGTCAGTCCCAAAGCCCAACGGTGCTCGTAAAGCTCTGCGCCACTGCGCTCAACCCCTTGTAAGCCCACCTCAATCCAGACGCCCCCATCCTCGTCTTTCCCGCCCGAGTCGCTTTACTTATTCACATACTCTCGATGTCGTTCCGACCTGGCGTGGCGTTTGGGTGGACAGAGGGTGGAAAATGATGGGCGTTCTACCGAACTGGGCAGCGAGGCGACCCCATCTTGCAGAGCATGATCTGGCGGGGGTCGTCGTTGATGCGAACGGCACGGCTTTTTCAAACAGAGACCATATTGTGGGGTTCCTTCCCCTAGGTACGTACGCCAGCTCTCGAGTCCCACTCTCACGTGCGACGGCCCTCAGTGCTCAGAGCTCATCCCCAGTGCGACAGGTCTACAGTGGGGTTCCCGACAAGGCGCGCTCACGCAGTATGCCACGCTACCCGAGGTCAACGACACCCCCAAACCTGCAAAACTCACGTGGGAGGAAGCGGCAGGCCTGCCGCTCGCTCCGCTGGCAGCACTCCAGGCCCTGCGTCTCGGTGGATACGACCCCGTGCATGCTCTCCTCGGCCCCTCCACTCCCGGGTCTGGGCCCGAATCGATCTTCATCCACGGAGGGTCCACCTCGGTGGGTATCTACGCCATCCAACTCGCCAAGGCTCTCTCGTTGCACGTCACAGCTTCTGCCTCGGCCCAAAACGCGTCATTGGTGCGTTCGGTCGGGGCAGATGTATTTCTTGACTACGCGGCCCGACCGCTCGTCGAGCAGCTCCGGCTCCAGCCCCACTCTCTCTAAGGACCTTTTGGACGAGCGGGGGGCGGTTTGGAATGGTGTTGGACGCAGCGGGGTCGTTGGATACGGCGCTGTATGTGAAATCGGGTTCGTATGTGAGGAAGGGGGTACGCACGTGACGACAGGGCCGTGGCCTGATGAAAAGGGGTGGATCAGTCTGGTGGGACGGTGGTTTGGAGTGGTGATGAGCCCGGCATTTTTGGGACGTACGTCGACAAGGTGTAGGTGCGTCGTGGTATTGAGGGAGGTCGTGTAGCGTGCTGACCGCGTGTAGGATGGTCAATGTGGTGAACGACAAGGAAGACGTTAAGATACTGTGTACCTTAATTGAACGAGGTGCATTTCATTTTCTTTCGCAGGGTTTCTTACTCTGGGGGAACAGGTGTCCTCCGTCCTTACGTGGATTCGACATACGAGTTCGGAGCGGCACTGAACACGTATGATCGGTTGTTGACGGGGAGACTGGCGGGCAAGGTCATCGTCAAGGTGGAATGATGAGGATACGAACGCTGGGACGGGAGTGGTCAAGTTGGTCGTCGGAGTTGGGGCGGTGTGACCCACCATAATGGACTAGCAATGCACGCCATCGCCGATGATCGTGCCGCGCAGCAGACGCTCGCAGGTGTCTGGATGGTAAATGTTTTTGCCAACGAAGCGCCCCCGTGATGTATCTCGCACCCTGACTACATATATACTACCTGGTACATACAAGATCGTCGATATCATTCATATAGGCAGTGACGAGATCTGCTTCGCGATCGAGCGTTTCATAGAACCCGTAGAGCTCGAAATGCGCCAGAGGCGATATCGAGGATCCAGAAGAGGTGGGGCCAAGGACAAGAACTGCAACCCCGTCTATTACGATTGTCTTTGCGCGGACCCACTGGCTTTCGGAGTACAGTGTCCCAAGAGGTATCAAATCGCCCGTGACCCATCTTGCTAGGAGCTCAAAGCTAACTTGTGAGCATCTTATAGAACCATCAACAAGGATGCTGGTTCCAAGATATGCTCCAGAGCCCGCACGAAAGTAAACCACCTCAGTGTTGCGACCACATTCCAAGCAACAGTTACCGAGTCGAACTGTGGTCTAGGTGCAATATAGCTGAGTAATAAGGCAATGATGAACCAAAAGAATTTGTTTCAAAGACAGCTCCATACACTGTGTAGATGGATCCCATAGCTTGCCACATGCTACACTATTCCAAGAGGGCCTGACTCTCAGCTGTAATGGACTGAGTACCTTGGATACCTCCAAGCCATATCTGAAACATTCCTGCCTTTCGTAAATTGCTCTGAGATGGATTACTGATCTCTGCCATATGTTCTTGCAAAGCCTGTGAATGTGCTGCAATCCAAAGTGTCTCTAGGACACTGAGATCTGTGATGGATGCAGATGGCTGCATTGCCCTTGAGGGAAGTCTAGTCAACCAGATGACCATAATGAATAGGATTGATGATGCTACTGAGGCAAATATGACCTCCAAAGGAATGAGATCATACTTAGTATTCACATAAGTTGATAACTCACTGGAACTTCATTGATCTATTCAGATTTCAATGTTAACTCCAGATTTTTATTCAATAAATTTTACTGACATTAAGTCTCCACTCAGTGATCACCTGTGTGACTTGACTCTCACCAGTTAGTCTCTCAAATCCTCCCATTCCTGGTCCTATTTGACCCCCTTGAAAATATGAGTTCATTGATTACCTTGTGGGTCATATAAATTTGTAATGCCACATACCAGTCCAGATCATTGCTGCTATAGACTCCTCAATTCCTTTTTGAAGCTGGTTTGGTGTCAATGTATAAAGGGTATTGTTTTGCTCTGATGAACTATTGCATAGTGACAACTTAACATGTATCAAACAATATGGATCAAATGATCAACATACATGTTCCTTGCTGAACATCCCAAAAAATCATTTTGAGGACAGCCTCCATGTATAGTATTAGAATATATCAGATTAGCCTATCCATTAAGATCACAAAGTCAATTATTTTATATAATAAAATATTAAACTTACAACAGATGTAAGATTAGAGGATCCACCTGTTCCTGGAGACCATAGCTTCCAAGATTGTGAAACTGGTTGGCTTGGACTTGAGGTAATAAGAGTACCAGCTTGGAGATCCAAAATTGCATGGCTTGGCTGTGGTATTAAAGAGCATGCTGCTAGGTATGTTGGAATATCATCAGCTATACAAAGTGAGTAATATGATTTAAAAACAAATAGAGTTTCCAAACATACATTGTCCAATGATGACAATAGGACCTATGGTATTATTTGCAATTGATGGATCCAGGTCAACATCTGTTGTGATTGAAAAGAATAAATATTGATCACATGAAGGACATTCATCCAAGGCTAAAAGAGACTAGCAAATATAAACTGTATATCAAATAGACTCATAGAATATGCTCACAGGATCAAGGTATACTGAAGGGGAGGCAGTTTGATTTTCCTGGTTTTGAGATTTCTGGACTACAAAATATTTGACAAAGCTTAATGTTTTATATTAAAATACTTACAATCAAATGGAAAGCTCCCATAGCCAAGGCCATCAACAGAAAAGTTAAGGGTTTGTGAATTTGCATAGGTGGAAAATGAATATGTGAGATTTGACAATAGTTGACATCTTGCTTGAAGTGATGTTGCATTGACAATTGCAATTGTAAAGGTGGAGTTGGTTGCATTTACAATATCATAGATGGTGTTGTTGAGGAGACCAGTAGTCTGTATGTTTGCTAACAAAGTACTTGATGGCATAATTTGCTTTGGTCCAGCCCAGGATCCATTCATAAGAACAGCATTGTCTGGCCAAGTTACTATTGACTGTATGGGAATAATTGATGTGCTGTTGAAGGCAGTGAACTGCATAATAGTGGCAGAGGTGATATGAAGGACAGAGATGCATGCTAGATAGATCACCACACCTAGCAATGCCCAAACAGAGGATGTTAGCTTTCTTTGTTGCCAAAGTGCATAAGCAGCAGCTCCAATACCACTCCATGCTTGAGTGATATCATGTATTGCTGTTAGATAATGCCAGTGTGTAATCACAGCTGACATTGCAAGTTGCTGTATGGCAAACACCAGTCCAGCAGTATATAGCTATATTCTAGGTAAATAATTAATAGAAGAATAGGATAAGTGAAAACCTCACAGTGTAGAATGCTTGAAGAGAGACACTTAAAACAATGGTCACTCTTGGACTAGCAGATGGCATTGTAATATGATGCTCTGGATGATTAATCAACAAGAGGACCAAGGCTATATGAAGTGCCAGAAGAATGGCATGTAGAGCATGACATATATAATAGACAAGAAGCTTTGCTGCAAGAAATAGTGGATTTAAATAATTTGATGTCCCTGGAAGAATGCAATAAGACAAACCTTCTGCATATTCTTTCCAATTTAAAGCATAGACTTTGATCTCTGACTGAGTGTTACTGTCATTGCTTTCATTGCCAATCATTGGCTGAAATGGCAAATCAGCAAGACAAACTTCAGCCTTCATTCCCCTGAGCCTTAGCTGATCAGGAATGGAACTATCCATTGTCTTTGTGAGATCTTGCAAGATTATGGAGTGGGTAGAAAGCCACATGAGTTCCAGGACACCAGAACTTGTGACTAATGCCTTGGAAGACATTGGAATGGATCTATATATCATCCAAAAAACAATAACCAAGAGAATGAGTGAGGCGACCAGACCAATGATTACCTGCAATTTTTAATGGAATAACTCACATAATACTAAAAAGACTTACTGGTTCAATGTTCACCTAAAATTTTTTAATTATTTTCTAAAGAGAGAAGAGCAACAACACACATTCAATCTGAGCTCAAGGATGCTATTAGTTGTCAAGCTTTCCCCTGAGGTTTGCTGAAAGCCTCCATTTTCAGCACCAGCAATACCAGCTGTAAAATAAAATAAAATAAATGAGTAAAACATTAAAATTTGGCTGCTTCCTTACCTAACCAAATAAATGTGGCTGCAGTTTGAGCAATAACATTCTCCATTTGACCATGGCTAACAATAATTGGTGATGATAGTGTTTCAGAGGTTTGAATGCCTCCATAACTCCATTGAATGCCCAACAAATAATTCATATATCTATTTCAAAGAAATTAGTTCAATCAAATAGCAAAGATATAAAATAGTTACACATCAGCCAGTGACATAGAGAGACATTTTGGGAAGGAAGTAGAAGGTAGCCCCTGTTGGCAAAATTGTAATAGAAATCCATTCTGTGCAGCATTGAACTACAGAACATTAATGCAATGATATACTGTAAGATACAAGAAAGCTTTGCATACCCCTTGAGTTAGTCCTGTAGTTGGACTTGGTGACCATATATCCCAAGGGTCAGACTGAGAGTCTACAGGTAAAAATAGATTTTGGGCAACTCGCCCATTCTGCATGGGAAGATAGAGACTAGTAGATGTAGCATTCAGAGTGCATGCAATGAAATAAGATGTGATTGAAAGATTGCCAGGCACTTTGTCAATCTCGGTTGAGCTCCAAACATGCGAAATCACCGCCTGACACTCACCTGTAATTTCAATTTCATCCGTCTTCTTGGTGGTTAATTTAATCACTTTGTCGGTCAAGTTTCCCAGCTCAATCGCGGTAGTAATTTGATAGCCAATGTAGTCGTGAATTGTATTGCTCGGTTGCAGATCACCCAACGAAGTAGCTAATGGAGTCTCCATGGAGTTGATTGGAAATCCAAAGTTTAAAGAGGCCACTAAGTTCGTAACGTCTAGTCAAGCATGTTGAGGAGAGAGCCAACCTTTGCTCGAAATATGCTTACCTGATGCTCCAAGTTCAACCGCGCCAAGTCCACTGATATTCACGCTATAGATTTCCAGGGTCGAGTTCCATGATCCGCCTGAAACATTCGGCAGGAGACCACACCGGGCGGTAATGCTGGTTGCATTCACGATCGCCCCGGTGTATGCATGACCAGGCAAAGGTACGTCGTAGAGGGTACTCCCGCTCAACCCCATGGCAGTCGGTAACAATGGCCACAACATCATCATCGGAGAGATCGCATCCCAAGTGAGATCAGAGAGGTTGACCTGTGGAGAAGGCCACGCCAGAGTTGTCGGCACGTTTCTCGACATGGTATTGTTGAACACTTCGAATTGGATGACTGACGACGAGACGATGTGCAGGCCGGAGATGGCGGTGAGGTAGGAGAGCGTCAGGAGGAGTGTGCCGGGCGCGGAGGAAACCTTGGTCTGATGCCACAACGCACTGATGGCAGCCCCGATACCGTTCCATGCGCCGGAGATGTCATGGATGGCGGTGAGTTTTTGCGGCTTCAACATAGCTGCGGCTATCGCAAGTCGTCGCGTGATCAGTACCAGAATGGCGGTGTATATCTTGAGAGGGGAGGACGTCAGAATGTATCCATCAACCGCATTGGTTTATGCGCCACCTACCGTGTAAAATGCTTGAAGAAGCACTTTTAATCCAATAGTGGCAGCAGTGTTACGAACCGAGATGGTAAACCGACGCTCCGGGTGGGTAAACACTATCCCGACGAGCACGACGTGGAGTGCGACGAGGAGCACGTGGAGTCCGTAGCACGAGCAGAGAAGAAAGCCGAACCTGGTACGATTGGTTCTCAGACCGCCGTCGTCGCGGAGACTTGGAGATGCTGTCGAAAAGACGCATAACTGTCAGTCATGACCGCAGAGAATGCTAGGAGCGACCCAG